>JBBPOM010000075.1:0-55584 GCA_038091455.1 Leccinum uliginosum
GTAGCATTGAGAGCCGTAGTCACGGTAGCATTCGTGTCGGTTGAAGGTGGAACGGAGGACTTGACAACAGGATCGGTAGAGACGGAAACGGCAGCCTGAGACGCAGCATTACTAGACTCGGAACTTGAAGCAACATGATTGGCAGTTATGATGACAGCAGAATCGGCAGAGACAGAAGTAGCAGGTGTCACAGTAGTGGCATTGGACTCCGAAGCAACATGATTGGCGCCGGTGACGACGACAGTCGAATCAGCAGAGACGGAAGTGGCAGAAGACGATTTGGAAGCAACATGATTGGCAGTTCGGACGACGATGGCGGAATCGACAGTGGCAGAAGTGGCAAGCGCAGACTTGGAAGCAACGTGATTGGCAGTGATGACGGCGGCAGCAGAATTAGTGAAAGTGGCAGATGCAGACTCGGAAGTGGTGATACTGGCGATTCTCGCAATGACAGGCTGAGTTTCAGGACCAGATACCTCGAGGCCCAGGGTAGCGTTTTCAGCTCTGTTGTCCGAGTCCTCGAGGTACAGATCAGATCTAGTATGAAGCGATTAGGAAAATGTCCAAAGGGGAAAAAAAAACGTACAGCGGATCAATAACCTCGATGCTATCCACTTGCTTCCTCGAAGGACTCAAGCTCCTCGCCTCGCTGTCACTGGCAGCCTGAGGGAATGGCAAAGAGGTTGTTGAGGTCGAAGATATTCCTGAGATTTCGGAATCGATCTCCATAGGCTCGCAAGATGATTCCGATGAGCTCGTAATGGTATTTTCGTTGGACCGTTCCTCTTTAACGCGCTTGCTTCCATTCCTGTGCAAAAGATTACCTTTTCGCTTCCGCTGATTCTCAGCATCTTCCGACATGCTTTCCTCTTGAAGATATGTGCGAGCCCAACCCGAGTAACCCAACGTAGCCAACCGCTCAAGCTTCCAACCATCCTCCGCCAGCCTAAACAACGGATGAGCATTTTCCACCAACTGATGAAATAATTTCCGGCCAGAATGTCCAATTTTTCCCCATGACGACGGTGCCAGACCACGGTTTCGCAACTCTGCCCAAGCGCTGCGCATAGTACGACGAATCTCCACAAGAACGATTTCATCGACGGGGTCACCATTCTCCTGCTCGAGGTAAGGTGTCGATCCACGAAGATTTGCATGCCCCTCTGCACTGTCTTGCCATTCCAGGAACTTTCCGCGCGTCCAGAAGCGAATATGCGGATATGATTCACGTGTTGGTCGGGTTTCGGGGTTTACTGCTAGAAGAATCGGATCGATATTTGATGTAGCGTCAGGGTCTCCTTTGATATTGACAACCCGGAATAGCTCTCTGCCGGTGACAATGCAAATATCAGTTGAGACACAGTGTGATTTGGAGATAAATACCTGATTGTATCACGTTCGGTTCGAAGCTTGAGGTTCTCATCCTCCAATTGCCTGCAATGTTCACGCAAGGCAGTAAACTCTTCCATTATGCCCTTGAAAAACATTAGCAGACTCCATTCGACAAGCATACTATATGCGCACACTTACAGGACCAAAACCGCCTGGAACAGCGACAGGTTGAGGTGATCTCACCATACTAGAGTATGGTCCATAAGGCGGCCTGTGGAAAGTTGGTGACTGCGGCGGCAACGGGCCAGACACAGCCATATCACGTGGCACATTATCGAGGCACCCTGTGCTAGATGCGCTATCAACGCAGTACGAGTACGGAGATCCGCCCGATTGAGATCCACTCAATAGAGATGGATCTATCGGAGGCCCCCGTCTCATGGTGGTAGCAGTGGGACCCGATCCAAGAAAAAGAGGCAAGAAAAAGAGAAAAAGAGTTCTTTGATGAGTGAGTCGAGTAGGGAGGGTGTATGCGGTCCGAGAAAGAAAGACGCGTAAGCAAAGTTGCTACAAAGTTTCCCCAAATAAACAAACTTTATCCACTCCGAGTCCTCTTCACACTCAAATCATCATGTCAGACACTGATACAGACTCGGATACAGATGTTGATGTCAGAGAGCCTGTTGTCCAGATGCTCGGTGACATACTCTTCCTTAGGCTGTATGGAGTCCATGCGGACTGGGACACGTACAAATTCACACTCGATATAGACACTCCTGGAACCAAGGTGAGGTCATTTAATAATTCTTACTATGGTAAGGCTACTAAAAAAATTTCTCTACTAGACGATAGTCTTTCGTGTGATGGACAAGCCTTGTTTGCCGAACACCGTGACCAACTCGAGCCCAGGCCCTCTGATCAAACAAGAAGAACTTGGCGACAAAGAACACAGCAAGGCTCTTCAAGTTACCGACCAGTTAAAAACTGAACCCGATGACGACAAAGAGCACGAGGCTCTTATCAATCCGAGTCAGCTGATCCCTTCGTGCCTGACACCCACAGACAATTCCGATGATGGAAAAACCCACAGGTACGTCAATAACTCCGCATATACCCCTGGCTAACACAAATCAAGCGACGTGGCTGTATCAGAGGCGAGTCTCCTCACACGATACACTCGGACTCCACCAGACGATGAAAATCCACGTGGATCCCTTGTTCCATCATCTTTCTATCTGCGGCCTCGAGTCAGGACAATTGACGAGATCATTGAGAGGCTCAGCCGCAAACGTGCGAGGGAAGAATGACTCAGAGTTCCATGAATATGTACTACTAGCAGTCTACAGAATGACAATTTGCAAGTGTATAATTACTCGACTTCGCCAGTGTTTCTTGCGTCGTCCTCATCATCACCAGCCCCAACAATACCAGTAAAATGGAGATCCAAACCAGGTTTCTCTACCATAAAGAACCGATCTTCGGTGCCGCCGTCTTGTGTTCGATGTTTGTGAGGCACCATAGCAACGACACTGAGGATGTTTTGAACGTGGATTGCAAGAATAGACTCGAGCTGAACACAAGAAGGGACAACATTTTGGGATGATTCCAGTAGATGTTGGTCTGGAAAAGAAAAGAGCCGAACAAGTGCAATGTTCGTGAAGTTCCACGTGTCATTGAGTTCGTCGTTGTTGTCCACAGCTCGACCAATGCGGGTAAAATACAGCACCTCGCCAATGCGAACATTCCCATCAAGAGGAAACTGCTACGAATGAGCACATGTGCTGAATTTTGTGCTAAATGGACTCACCTTGACCATACGAGAAACACGAAGCTTGTGAGCAGGAATGAGCTCTTCCCTCCACTTGCAACGAGCAACTTGACCATTTGGAAGCAGTAAACGTGCCCATCTTTTGATGGTTTTGGGCATGTGATCGTGTCCCAGGTATTCCTCAAGAGCTGCACGAGTTTCATGGGGAGGATTGATAAAGTGTTTGTCTCGTTTGCGAAGGAGAACATAGCCATCGCCTGCCATTGCAGAGCCACGAGGGAGAGTGGGGCTTGGCTTTAGAGCAGGGATAGAAGAGAGAAGTGCGTTGATACGAGCCAGCCTGATTCCTTGTTGCATGAAATTGGCCTGGTAATTCGAAGGCTGTCGCATATCTGTCTTGATGTTACCAATAGTTCGCTCCATCGTCCACTGAGCATAGGTCACAGGAGGACCTTTTCGAATGGTTTCGGTAGCAAGATGGAGGACTTGATGTATACAAGGTCGGATAAAGTGAATACGGTCAGCGCGTCGTTGATAATAGAGGGCCTCGAATTCGCTTTCCCATCCCGCTAACAGTGTGTGAGCCGTACGTACGTCCTCGAGTGAGATATGATGCTGGCATAGGATTTGAACCCCCCTGACGAGTTTGCAGAAATTTTTCCAGTATTCGACAGGTAAGACGCCACAGAGCAGGGCAGGAGCGAGACCAAACAGATAGACCTGAAACTCGCGAGTTTTGTAATCCGTATTGAGTTTCTCGGCGATATCTCGTGGGCGGACATCAAAGGAACCAGGAAGATATGATCCAGCAATCTCGACGGCTTGACCGTGTTGCTTCCATATGTCATTGTCACGTAGAACAGCCCAGTGCCAGGTGTTGATTCGATCAGTTGGAGCACACTTGAGTTCTCCTCGCCACAGCAGCAGTAAAGTGTCGCTCAGATTGCCGATTAGGTGCATAATGTCAGTCGTAAGGCAGTTAGGAACACCCAGCGAACGTGTTGGTTTGAGTCCCAGTAGCAAAGACGGTCTTGTGATCCCAGTTTCTAGCCGGTGTGCTTCAAACTGTCTTTGATTCCGTGACGACAGAAGGATGGGAAGATTGTTTGCGTATTGATCGGGTCCGGTAGTTGGCAAGGCGAGGGCCCGATAGTCCGGATGATCGCTCCCAGCACAGGTCTGGTCTGGTTTCAAAAGCGCAGGGTAATAATGGGAGTTACCAGGTTTACGACGTCCAAGGACTCCACAATAGATCCGGCAACCATTTTTGCCAGAGTGTCCTACCAAAGCATCCCAGTAGACGAGGGCAGGTCCATCGGCCGTTGGATATATTAAATATGGGTTGGATCGGAAGGTGGAAGCTCGATGTGCATCATATATTTGTAGTCCCTCGTGCTGGATCGCTGCAAGATGATGTAGCCCCACAACGAGAAAGGAATCAAGATTTTTCGGTTTGTTTGGTCCTGGAATAAAGCCACCTGGAAGGACTTGATGCTTGCGATAACGCTGTTCGGGAGATAAATTGACAATGATCCAGACGTAGATCCACATGTCGCTCTGTTTGTCCTCGTACAATTGTGCACCATCGAGCGATACCATGAGGACTATGTCGTCTGGACCGATGTCGCCATCCATAACCGCACCAAGGTAATCAGATCCCATTGCAATATCCTCGATCACCGGGACCTTTCGTGTACGCTGGAGTTCTTCCATTATTTCATCAGTCTTCTCGCGCAACCATGCCATATCTCGGGCACTCTTCGGATCTCGGTAACGTGCTTGTAATTGTGGACCAATAAGGATCGTAGGAAACTGCTTCGCTGGAATTTTGCATTGACCGTTGCTTTCTCGCAGTCTCTCTTCATTCCATCGCGATTTCTGACACATCGGACAGTTCTCTAGGTTTTCATAGGGTCCTGTGAATGCCAAGCAAGAATCGGGACACATATCGTGCAAGATGTGCTCCACTCCAGTATTTGCGGCAAGAAAAGACTCGACTCCCTTGAAGGAAAGGCACTCTTCGACGTCCTGAGCTCGTGGGAAGCATTCTTTCGTCGAGGCAATGATCCCATCATACATCTCTTGAGATGCATGCTGGAGCAAAAGGTATGATCGGATGCTATGACGAATACCCATATTCTGAATGACCAACGGTGTGCGCAAGGGATTTCGAATTTTTTCAATCATCGCAGGCGTCATCTTCGCAATCGGGTCCTCCAACCGTGCGTTCTTCATGATCATAACAAAATCCATGGCATCCCGCAGCTTGGGAAGAAGAATTGATCTGGAGAGTGCATCCAGATCAAACGGAGGGGGACGTCTTCGATTAAATACAACACGTGCAGGAGGGGGTTGGTTTGGCGGAGGAGGACGGGGGCTGATCTGGTTGGTCTTCTTCTTCAAACGGAGGAGGAGGGGGCTCATCCGAGTCTGGTCGGTTTTCATAATTGAATGAATCCGCATCGAATGAATCCGCATCGGGTGCAGCACCAGGGGAGACAGGAGTATCGTAATGTTCATGCTGATGGTCTTCAGAGGGGCTAGATGGTCTCCGAATCTAGGGATACACAGGACATGTATTTGAGAATCTAGATTAGACATTTATATGAGTATTTTACCTCAGGCTGTCGAGTATTATCTACATCTCCGGTATCGTCGTGTGAGTCCTGTCTAACACGTTTGGCCTGAGTAGGACTGTCCGCATCGCTTGCAGTCCGTTTTGTGCTGCTATGCCTAGCACCAGATGTTGCTCGACTGGAACCGGATGCATTCTGCTGATCGGAATGATACAGATTGATAGCATCTTGCAATGCTAGGCCTTTTCGATCTCGAATCCGCGTCTTTTCTTCTTCGTTATCAGCTTTGCGAACATGGCGATACAAGGTCGCCTCAGGTACTTGATGTGGATAGCCCCCGTTGTAACTCCTGCAGGTGCAGACAAACTGACGCATCCTTCTGAGAGTTCTCGAGGCTTTCGACCAAGGGAGGGCCCGGGAGTAGGATGTATGCGATCGGTGGTGTGTTCCGTATCGCTCGAGTGTGATGTGATTGTGCTATTGGAACGCGTCAACTACATTTTGTGGGGTAGATTGTTACAATGTATTGCAACGTAGCACGATGTGGTGTACATATGGATCACATCAATCCTATCTAATCATATTTGCGCGGATAAAATATGCTCGCGCACACGTGAGCGCATCTGAACCGTTCTGGTCATACCCAATTCTCACTGGGGGTGAAGGGGGATGCTAGGGCTGGTTGCGGTAGTCGTAGCGTCGGGGGCAGTAGCGGGTACTAGTGAGGTCCTAGAAAAGGCAATGACATCGTGACTCGACTCAATTGTGCGATCTTACCTTTCTCTTTGCTTACTGTCATGGACTTCAGCGTCGAACCAATTCAGTCAGTTCCCCGCGAATTTCTCGCCGTAATTCTGGCAGGTTTCGGGAATGAGTGAGCGCTGGGTCGTTTCCGTTTCCCTTCAGAGATCTTGACTGTCAAAAGACTCCTGCCCTTGACAGGCGATGTTGGGGACCAGCCTTTCCCGAAAGCGCTGCTCCCCATCTCTAACAAGCCCATGGTCGACTACGCCCTCTCCTGGGTCGAGCAGTCCGGGATCAGAGGTGCGATAGTTTTGATCCGTTTAGTGCACATCACAAACATATCTGCCAGACGTCCTCCTCATTTGCCCTTCCTCTCATCGTCCCTCTATATCACACTACATCCATTCCGAATCATCTGTATCCTCTTCGTCACTGCACGTCGACATCCAGTCATTCGACGAGACACAGGATTTGAGTGTTGGGACATGCTCCATCCTCAGGCACTTTTCTAGCCGCATCCAAGAAGACTTTGTCTTGCTCCCTTGTGACTTCATCCCACCTCCGACACTGCCCCTGTCCAAACTCCTGGATAAATTTCGCTCTGAAGCCTCTTCGGATGGCGCGATCGCCACCACCTGCTGGTATGAATCACACAAGTCGGAGAAATCTGCAGCTCCAGACGAGTGGGGCCCTCCTTCGCAATCGTGTCCAATAGTCTGGGACGACTCCACTGAAACATTGTTGTACATCGATACTCTCGATAACACAGACAAGAATGCAGAAGAAATCGAACTGAGGATGAGTTTGCTTTCCCGATACCCTCGGGCGAAACTCTGCACCAGATTTCAAGATTCTCACGTATTTGTTTGCAAACGTGAAATACTGGACGCACTGCACCGGAAGCCCGAACTGGATTCGCTGCGGGAGGACTTTTTCCCTTGGTTGTGCAAAATACAATACCAAGCGACGAAGCGCTTGAAGTACGGACGCGGTACGCGAATCTTTGCAGGTGATGCTGGATTCGTTTATAATCCTTTTCTAGTCCTGGGCTCGCTTTCCAACTTTGCGGCACGTACTCCAATGAAACACTCCACTCTCCACACAATCAGCTCCACAAAGTCCAAAGGATCGACATACACTCGTTCAAGCGTATCCTCGCCACTCCAACTAGGCCGAGAGCTAGTATACTCTGTTCCATCCAGCCCAACGGGCTCAGACATCATCTCTATGGAGCCAAGCAGCCTTAGAGTCGGTGTCGTCATTCACCGAGAAAAAGAAGGCTATTGCGTTCGCGCCAATAATTTACCTGCCTATCTGGAAGCCAACAGACATGTATGGTCCTCGTATGCATACGAGTTTACATCTATTCACCGTGGTTCATGCAGTTCATAAACGACGCATCCTATACCTTACCCGTTGACCCGCAGAATCGAGCCCTCATCGACCCAAAAGCATCGATCTCGTCCGATTCGACGATCGGGGATTTCACAAAAGTAGACGAGAGGACGACAATCAAGAAATCTGTCATAGGGAAGCATTGTATTATTGGGAAAATGGTGAAGATCGTCGGCTGCGTGTTGCTTGACCACTGCTTGGTCTCGGATGGGTGAGCGTGATGTACCGCGCTTTTTGTTTGCGCTGCTGAACTTACTACAGGGCAAAACTAGAGGGCTGTATTCTTGGCAGGAATACCAGGGTCGGGAACAAGGCAGAATTGGTGCGGTGTGTCACGCAGGGCGGTTACGAAGTGAAAGAATATGGTAAGCTTTCCTGCATCTTATGTTTTTGTCATTCTCATGTTTCCACCCACGTGTTGTTGCAGAAAGTGTTCGAAATGAAAAACTTGACGTATCTGATTGGGGAGCCGAGAACGAGGATCTGGACAAGGAAGATGGAGATGAAGGATCGGAAGCGAGTGATGCCTCAGTCGAGTAGTACTCGTACAGTACTAGGAACTAGACATTATAGAGTAAGACGGAGGTTAATACAACCCATCTATCGTGTTCGCTGTGACGAATGTCCTGCCATCTGGTTACCGAGACCTTGTGCGAACCGAGAACCACGACCACGGGTTCCACCTATCACGGACTGCATTTAGCCAACCTGCGCAGACTGCATAAACCAATTCTTACCACGTAAACCACCTCTTGTTCTATCCCCTCTGCCACGGCGTTCTTGGGTCTGCTCACCTCGTTTCTCGCCTTTTGGATCTCCCCTATCTCCCCATCCAGTGGCAGTTCCGAGTTTTATGTCCAGCGCCTTTTCATTCTGTTCAACCATGTTGCTAACTTTTTCGGCGATGACCTGGGCGAGTTGTTGGGGACGAGTAAGTTCGATGCGGTGGAATACGACGACGCCAGTGGATGGGTCGAGGGATGCGGACAGTTCCTCATTCCAAATCATCTTTGAAATTATGGACGTCACCGTCCTCAGCGGTAACGAGAAGGTCCGCGAAAGAAGAGAAAGCGAGAGGGTGGAGTATAACGGTGCGTATGTGAACAAATATGTCCGAAGGCCCTGCTCTTGAATGCGCCTAAACACATTTGTCAGATAGTCTCTTTCACTAGCTGTCGTCGTCAAGACTCACTTGGCCAGCATCTCCTTCACCGACGCAGACTCTGGCATGAGGCTCCAGATCTTGATGCTCTGAATAAGATCGCGACATTTCTCCCATTCGCCATCTTGCAGTGCCTTGCTTGCCTGCATTATGTGATCCCGAGTGCTCTCAGGCGGACCAGTGAAAACTTGGCGGTCCGCGAAGTCCAACAGACGACGGAAAGGTTTTGAAATCACCTTCCTCTTTTGTTCATCCGAGTCGATAGAAGCAAGCAACGGAATTTCTACAAGCATGCTTGACACAAGGAAGGCAGCCTCCAAGAGTTCCGTGTTGATATGTATGTGGAATGGAAGCTGCCTCGCTCGCTCGGCTCGTTCTTGTTCAGGAGTGAGTTGTGTCTGGAATCGCTGCTGGTGAACACCCTGGGCTAAAAGCTCCTTGACACGCTGGGTTGCGAAAATGTCCTGCAGCATCGCTTGTGATTCCTTGATCAAACCACAGCGGAAGGCACATAGGCCAAGTTGAACAACAGTGCGGTTGTAGAGTATTTGTGTGGCCACATCAGCAGAGTGAATGGACTCTTGAAGGTGTGACATCAGCATCATGTCACGAGCGGTATAGAAATCGTTATGAAGAGCGTGATGGTAGATGTGGCTCAGTATAGCCCTGGTGCGCAGCAAGGAGTTATCAGCTTTGTAAAGGTGGACACACAAAGCGTGAATTAGGCTCGACGTCGTCGAGGAAGAAGCTAGCGAAACGTTTGGAGAAACCTCCGAAGTGGCGAGACAGGACTCGAGGGCGCTGACGACCGCGTCGGGCTTGAAGAGGAATGAGTAAAATGGGTGAGCATCCAAACTCCTGTATCGTACCTTTGAATAGATGTGCTCGAGACGTCGCATTATCACTCGTGCAAGTGGTTCTGGCTGTAGAGAACTCTCGTAGAACGCTTGTGCACGACATATTGTCCGGTAAAGTACTTTCTCATCCTTCAGACGATCGACGTATTCCGTGCCGTGAGGGTCGATGTTTTGCAGACTCTTGGTAAACTCGTCGTCGAGACGATCCACGAAGCTGATGATGCTACCCCTGATACGAACGATGCCATCGGCTTCCGTGTCGGGGGAGCGTTCAAGGAGTTCGTCGTAATCTTCCGTAATCTCTTGTATCAAGTATGTTGCATCTGCGGCGACAATTGAAATAAGCTTATCGACTTCGCGCTCAGCCGCTAGCCATAGATCTATGGGCATATAGGACGCCACCGACGAGTTGTAATCAAACCGTGAAGACACCAGGGCCAAAAGAACGCGGATGCGCTGATAGGTTGTGACAGCGACCTCGAGTAGTTTCTCCAGAATACGCATTTGTTCGCCCCGATCTGTGTTCTAAAGCGCTCATCCATCAGCTTCAATCTAAACGGTAATCAGACCCCGCAAACCTTTTTGCCCCTGGCTTCGTGTACGATCTTGAGAGTCTTGAAGATAGCGTCTGCGGTGAACTGCATGGCTTTGCCACCTTTTCCAACCGTGGTGAAGTTATCATCCTCCGCAGATTGTTCTTCCTCCCGATCACTTTCAACGGGTTTCTTTGGCTTCTTCGCCACCTTTGCAGACGCAGCTTCCGCGGGGTGAATGTGGAGATGGTGTTCGCGTTCAAAGGCCTCCGGGTCCTGCAACAAGTTGAAGAAAAAACGACGGAATTGAATGCAATTCTTACGGCTTGATACTGAGACATCTCTTTTTCGTGCTCTTTCGTCGATTTCCTGACCCTTTGCTTCATAGAGTTCAATGCACGCGCGTTCACGGCATTCATCTTTTTCTTCGCTTCCTTTTCCTTGGCCAAAGCAGCAGTCAAGGAGTCCTCCAGGCTCAAAAGCGTTTTAAGGAAAAATGGGGGAATGGGTTCGGCAGCGTTGCTTTGGCGTTGCACCAGACGCAACAGCTTTTCGAATTCTTTATATTTGGGTCAGTGGTACGCACGGGAGCCTGATGAAAGAGCGAACCCGCGGATATGGATACCCAGTCGTTGATTTTGAGAGCATTATCCATCACTTTACCAGTCGCCTCGATCTCCTCGAGGCGCTTGTCCTTGGAGCTTTTGACAACCCGCTTCACGTCTTCATCGTCTTCACTCTCGTCGTCGTCGGAATCGTTCCGTAGAAACCTTCCCTTTTTCTTTCCGGGCTCGGCGTCGCTGTCTTCTTCAGACTCTGATTCCGTTTCGGAACTACTGGAGTCGCTACCAGCCGTTCGAAGGAACCGAGACATGCCCGTTGGCTTTGCTGCAGGTTTTTTGGGAGCCTCTTCATCGCCACTGGTAAGGAGTTCCTCGTCGGATTCCTCTGTATCAGAGTCAGAGTCGTCGGCTTGTCTGAAGAAGCGGGACATGATTGCGCAATTGTGAGATCGTTATCTCGAAATTTTGCGCTCTGCGTGAGAACCAAGAGTGATGTTACGTAATCTAGAATATAGTAGTATCCAGGAATGTGGTTATACTAGGGAAACATATCCAACAGGCCTAAAAATCATACAGTACTTACTTCCACTAAACAGAACGAAGTGAACAGCTTTAATGGTAAAGAGCGAACGAAAATTAGAAAACATCCAGCGAATGAGGACAATCAGAGGCGATGTGACCGTAGCCTTCACAATCTACACAATACAGTTGTGAGCTCGGTTTAGCGCGGGTCACCAATGGTGCAGGTGCATCCTCTTTGAGAAGATCGCATGTGAAGATATCGTGGCCTGGTCGCTCGCAAATCTCACATATGTCCTCACGAGAGGCGGAGTGCAGGTCATCGTCGCTGCTCATCGCAGTCGATGTGCTTGACACCCGACGTAGTTCCAGGTCGGCTGGGTCCGTGCTCCCCCTGGACGATTTCTTGGATCGAGAAAGTTTATCTTTCAGTCGCTCGACCTCCTGTTCGAGCTCATCCTATAGACTAGCATGAGTATTAGCTAATGATTTTGGCAAATTGACACACCTCGCGGTAGATCTGTGGTACCAAAGTTAGTCATTTCAAACGCAAAAATGGTCCTAAAATCACCTTTGATTCGATGAGCGTCTCGAGCTCGCTAATTTCCTTGTTAAGCTGCACATTTGTTAGATTTTGTCGACGTGACAGCAACACGATACTAACATCATGCGTTGTTCGAGCCGTCTTGAGCTCTGCCTCCAAAAGTTGTTTTTTAAGCTGCTCGAGCTCAGTCTACAAGGTATGGTGAGATCACACCGGTGATGGAAATAGGGGTCAGAACATACATCATACTTCTTCTGAAGGTTCACGGGGAGATCCGAAGGGTGATCGTCAGCATCAAGGGCAGCCTCTTGTTTCAGGAGGCCTTGTTCAACATTATCCTCAAGGATCGTGAGCTCCTGTGGTAAGTTGAATTTGAAAGATACTTGGAGGGTGACCAGCTGGGACATGCCTGTCGAAGTTGATCGGTTTCAGATATCAGGAGCCTGTTCTCGGCTTCTAATAATTTGTTGCGCTGAGAGACAGCCAACGTCTCCTTCTGCAGCTCTTGAACAATGTGCCTGCGAATCTTAAATTCAGTACGCGCGGCAGCCTGTTCTCAAGCATCATACTTCAGTCCCTTGATCTCCTCTGATTCGTATTTCGACAGTGACTTGGTGGGTTCGTGTATACCGTTCATTGGCACCTCGCGGTTCAGTTTCTTACGAAGGGAGTCCAGTTCTGCCGATCGCTCGTCCAAAGCTATGCGTAACGACTGAACTTCGACTTGTTCATCCTCGAACATCGAGCGCCAGCGTGCACCCTGTGGCAAAGAATAAGCCGAAATCAGCTTGAAACGTTTTTCACCTACTTCTGCGTCGTTCGTCTTCACGTTGGACTGCGATGCTGACCGTGAGAGCTCGAGCTCGTCTTTCAGGTCTCGGATCTCATCCATTAACCGAGCACGCTCCATGGCAGCTTGACCGGTGACTTCAGCAACTTTCAAGGTTACATTCTCAGCACTGATATCGGCTGTCTTCAAAGAGGTCAGCAGAAAACCAAGGACAAAAGAAGTGACATACTGCGGCATCCGTGCGCAAAATCTCGATTTCGGCCCTTGCATTCTCAAGTGCAAGCGTGCTCTCTCTCAGCGCCTCTTCTACTTCCTCGATGCGACTCTTGGTTAATGCTTCAGCCTTTGCAACCTGTTCTACCGCTTTGCGACCTTCAGTTAACTCATTTCGCAAAGATTCCTCCTTCTCCTTGAAGCGCTTGATTCTTTCTCTCGTAGCGGTCTCCTCTCTTTCTGCTGCTGCTCGGGCATCCTCGAGAGTATCTTCCATCATCGAGAGCTTTCTCTGAATGTGTTGAACTTGCTCTCGAAGCGTTTCATTGTCGATCTCGAGAGCTGAGGTAGCACGCTGCGCCGCAAAGCCAGGTGATGGTGGGGTTGCTGCTTTTCTCAGCTGCTCCTCAAGCGCAATGATCCTATCTTCCATTTCGTATCGCCTTGAGTCCGCTGCGCTGAGCCGTTCCTCGTAGAGTGCAATAGTTTCCTGACAACAAGAAACGTCAGAGACGAAGATTAGCAATGCAAATACTCTCACTTGTCCTGCCTGACGAAGTTCGTCAATCTGCAACCCCAACTCTTTCCGCTCTACATCTAGCTCAGTTGAGATTTTTTCTAGCCGTGACTCCAAAAGGCCAATTTCCGCGTTCTTGGTCTTCAAAAGTGTGTTACTTTCGTGCTCTGCACCCTCTTTGGCTTCAATAGCCTCTTTGAGATTTCGAATGAATGTTTCGCCGGTGACAAGTTTGGCCTGCACCTCATTCATACGTGCTTCGCCTTCCGCTTTAGCGCGTTCCAACTCTGCAGTAATCTGCGCATTCGAGCGCTCGAGAGATTCCATTTTGGAATCCTTCTCACTCAACCTCCGCTCCGTAGCACGTAACTGTTTCTCTGTCTCTGTAACAGTGGCGAGGGCGGAGTCGCGATCCCGCTCCAAGGTATGATGGCGCTCAAGATCTGAGCGAAGCGATAAAACTGACTCTTGCAAAGACGTTTTTTCCCTCTGGAGTATTTCTAGGCGGGAATTGAGAGCAGATAATTTAGCTTCGTGATCATTGATCGCACCAGCATCGGCAGTAGTAGACTGGAACAGGGAAGGTGACGAGACAGGACGAACGTCCACTGGCTCGGGAACTGTCGAGTTGCCTAATAGGTGGTTGATCTTGTCTTGCAGAGCCTGACTGGAAACGGTAAGATCCAGAGAGGAAGAGGGGCGGCATTCTTTGTCGTCATGTGCAGGATCGTCATTGAGGGAGTAAGATGGACTACTGAAGGATGTTGATCGCACCGGTGATGCGGGTGGAGGCATCGCGACCGCACTCGGCACCCTGGGCCTAGGGGTGTTGAGGGAACTTCTGGGCCTGGTCCCAGGCACGAGGGAACTGTTCAGGGAATTGAGCGCCTTCGTTGCACCAACTTTTGGAGTAGTAAACGGCGAATCGGTTGATCGTGCATGATTACTGACAGGAGCCCGAGACGGAGAAGCGGATGTATTGAGGAAATACTCGTTTCGACTGGGGCTTGAGCGTGAATTCAATTGCTTGGCTGTCAAACCAATGTATTTGGAGGCTCGCGAGCCCGAAGTAATCTGCGCCTCCAAAGCTGGCAGGGGTTGGAGCTGAGACTTTCCGAGACCGGGGATAGGCTTGGACTTGCGGGCAGCTGGAGTGGTACCTGGTGTAACGCGACCAGACATTCGCAGTGGATTTGTCCTTGAGTCATGCGGGGTGACTCTTCCGTATGAAGCAGAGGGTGTCATGCGCCCGGCACTGATGGAGTATGGGGCCGATGGAGTCGCTCGTCCAGAGACCGAGAGGGTCACACGATCACCGCGAGACGAGACGACAGACGGGGGGCGACAATTTGGACCTACTGTAGGAGGAGAGAGTTTGGTAGCTGCGACAAACACACCGCAGTTATGCGAACATGCGAAGTATCGTGTTCTGCATGGCAGCGTCAGCGAATAAAAGGATGAAGGATAAACAAAGTCGCAATTGAAACGCGATAGGATCGCGTTCGTTTGTGAGTGCCATTAGACTCACCCGTTAACGGACCCATCGTTCTTGCCCTTTCCGGCAAAGCCCCCACTGAGCTCCACACCAGCCCAGAGACCGGGTTTGCCGTTGATCTCTCCAATGTACTGCAAGGTGCCTTCATAGCCCAGGGACTCGATCCTCACGTTATCACCGACGTCGAATGTTTTGCCAGCACGGCTTATGCTGCGGGGGAAAGCATCAGAGAGGCGACTCGAGGGACGCGCAGTTGGTGTTTTTGCACGCGTCGGGGGTGCGGATATAACGGAGGAGGGACGGCTGGCTACGGAACGCCTGCCGGATTGAAGGGCAGAGAAAGAAGACTTGGGAGAAGATGAAGACGAGGAGGGATTATAGGGGAGGCTGGCGCGGTGCTGTGCTGGATCGTTGGCCCTGATAGCTTCTACGAACGCGCGGGAAGCGAAGTCGTCGGTGTCGGGCAGGGGCTGTACGGTGACGGTGGAGGCGGAACGAAATCTGCCGCCTGGTGTGGGTATTCCGCTCGACTTCCCAGGCGTCGGGATGGCCGACGTTCTCGTTTTACCCGGAGTAGCGGCCATCATGAGACGAGAAGATGCGTGTCGGTGATTTTAATAAAATTCGCATTCACGTCGTTCACACCATCCCCGCATGGAAAATGCACGGAAACAGACTCGTTCATCACGTGACAAAATACATAAATGACCTAACCGCGCTTCTTCGATACACCGACGGTCTTCCCGCGACGTCCTGGCATCGCCGTTAGCGTGATATGATTCAAGAGCGTCTGACCGCGACCTACCAGTGGTTTTTGTGTGCTGTCCACGCACTCTCAGTCCCCAGAAATGTCTCAGACCACGGTGTGCCCGAATCTTTTTCAGTCGCTCCAGATCATCACGCAGCTTCGAGTCCACGCCGTTCGACAGGATCTGGTAGTCTTTGCCGTCGACAATGTCCTTTTGTCTGTTCAAGAACCACGTCGGGATCTTGAATTGCGTTGGGTTTTGGATGATGGTCACGATGCGCTCGAGCTCATCCGAATTGAGCTCCCCAGCACTGCAGGGCGCGCGCTCAGCATCCCCAGATAATCGTCCGCAACACAACTCACCGCTTGTTTAGATCCACGTCGGCCTTTTTGCACACGAGGTTTGAATAACGACGACCAACACCCTTGATTTCTGTCAGGGCGTACATGATCTTGCGTTTGCCATCGACGTTGGTGTTCAGAAGACGCAGAATGTGCTTGAGAGCCTCATTGATATAGTTCGGACGTCTAGAGGATGCATGCGCACCTGGAATTGTTGGTGGGGTTCGGGCACGACTAGAGACATGGCGCAAGTGTCTAAGCATTGCAGAGGTCATCAGTTCCACATCCAAGCATACATCATGCATCCACCGCAAACGTTGATGCTGTGGCCCTTGGCCACTTGCTGGTGCCAAAATGCTACCCATGACCATTTCTGTCGCGCGGAAACAGCCTCACCTTGATAGAATCGGTCTTGGGGATGTCGTCAACGTCGTCCGTGGGTCGCTGCACACTGGTCTGCGTTGAACGGAGTTTCAATTGCCTGGCCACTGCCGAGATTTCAGTCACATGATCATGTATAGCCGTACTACATACTCGACTCTCGAGCCCAAGCTGCCGAGCATTTAGTATGTGGTTCAGTGCCTGTTGGTTGCAACCATGATGAGATACGGCCTTGGAATGGGACAGAGGAAGAAATTTTCAGAGAATGATACCTTGTCACTCTTGAAGCTTGACGCCCTTCGTGGCCTGTTTTACCGTTCAACATCCGGCCCAACAGACCCTGCCGTACGACAGGTTTCACATATGTACATGATCCCGTTTAGTGCGACATGGGTGGGTAGTGCTGAGTGAACGTTCATGAACACACACATGTCAAAGCACCAATGAACTCGTAATGTGATCTTGAAGCTTCTCCAAAAGACCAGGCGGAAGATCGAGATATGTTACGCCAAACTTGCTTCGCCCCTGGAACTCGGTGACGCGACCCAGACACGTTGAATAGCAATAATTGTACGAAATCATGATCGACGGAGACAGACAGGACGACAAGAGATAAACTGAAGTCGATCATGAACTGAAGGTGCCAGCTCAGGTGACTCGTAAACACGAGGTTTGGTATGCATGATGATTGTGCCTGCTCGCAGTACGTTCACACCTTGGTTGACAAGGGCGGGCTCTTGAGGAACGGCGTGTATGAGAAACGGGATCCCTTTCACTATGAAAGGGCGCGAATACACTGGGAATTTTGGGAACGGAGATTGCGTTTGAGCGAGAGTGCGATAGTGAGATTCAGGGATAGAAAATGTGACGATTGGCTAGCAAACTGGCGAGTGTGGATCATTGAGGACGAATTAGCATGCTCACCGTGGTCTGGGACGGTCCGAACGCTGAGAGGATCTTTATACGGATAGACCTGGTGGACATGGACGTATACTTTCTCATCGGTAGAGGATATACGAACCACGGGTACGCGAGGTAGCGAGGTATTGTCGAGTAAGACTGTAATAATTGGTTCAATGGTTGTCTACTTACGGTTACATTCACAGCCACATACCCTGGACGCGAGTCCGAATTTCGAGTCATTTGATGTCTTATCTTCGATTAACCCGATCAATAATAAGACCTTTTCTTTCAAGATCGTCGACTATGGACACCGCACCGTCGAAAAACGCAGCCAAGAAGGAGGCAAAGCGGATTGAAAAAGAGGCCAAACTTGCAGCGAAGCTCAAGCAGACCGCGGTGGGCGAGAAAAAGGTCAAGGGCGAAAAAGAGAAAAGGGTGGAGGAGCCCGCGTTTGTGAACACGACGCCAAAGGGCGAGAAAAAAGGTCCGTCCTGTCTCCTTGTACTGACCACCGACTCGCGCCCGTGCTCACGCGCACACAGACATGTCCCAGCCGATGGCGGCGGCGTACAACCCGCAGGCTGTCGAAGCTGCGTGGTACGACTGGTGGGAAGCTCAGGGCTTCTTCAAACCCCAGACCGCCGTGGACGGCTCTCCCAAAGCAGAAGGCAGCTTCGTCATCCCATTCCCCCCGCCCAACGTCACTGGCAGTTTGCACATCGGTCACGCGCTCACCGTCGCTATCCAGGACGGGTTGATACGTTGGCCAGTCTCTTTTCTGTCTTTCTTTTGGATGGTGTCGTACTTACCGACGAGTTGGACAGGAATCGGATGTTGGGAAGGACGACGCTGTTCGTTCCGGGGTTCGATCATGCGGGTATATCCACGCAATCTGTCGTGGAGCGTCGGTTGTTCAAGCAGGAGGGCAAGACGCGTCACGATCTCGGCAGAGAGGCGTTTTTGGACACGGTCATGGATTGGAAGAACGAGTAGGTGTTTCAGTTGGTCGTGAGCCAGTGATTCCGATGTCCACGTCTTGCAGCTACCAGTCGCGCATCACGAATCAGCTTCGACGGCTCGGAGGAAGCTTTGATTGGGATCGCGTCGCGTTCACGATGAACCCAGTAAGCGAGCGATTGTCACTGCTATCAATCTTTTCTTATTTACATCTCAGACGCTCTCGAAAGCTGTCATTGAAAACTTCTGTCGGATGCACGAGGGGGGAATCTTGTATCGCGACAATCGCTTGGTCAACTGGTGTGTGAAGCTGAATACCACGCTATCCAACTTGGAGGTGCAGCGTTCGCGACGGTGTTTGTCTTGCGTTTTCGCTCAAACGTCCTTTAGGTGGATCAGAAGCCACTAGAGGGTAGGACTCTGCTCAACATCCCAGGCTATGACCCAAAGGAGAAATTCGAGTTTGGCGTTATCACATCGTTTGCGTACCCTATCGAGGGCTCTGGTGCGTCCTTGGTTCGTAGTAGGTTTTCCGTTCTCATGCGCACGGTCGTGTAGACGAAAAGATCATTGTCGCAACCACGCGTCCGGAGACCATGCTGGGCGATTCCGCCATTGCTGTGCATCCACAGGATGATCGTTACAAGGTGTGGTCCATCCCGTCCCTAATCACGTTCCGTCTGACCTTCTTTCGCTCGTTCCGTTCCCAGCACCTTCACGGCAAGTTTGCAGTGCATCCGTTCGTGGACAGGCGTTTACCGATCGTGGCGGACGAGATGGTCGACAAGGAATTCGGGACGGGTGCGGTAAAGATTACGCCTGCGCACGATCCCAACGATTACGAAGTCGGAAAGCGCCATAATCTTGATTATATCAGCATTCTGAACGACGATGGAACGTTGAACGCGAATGCGGGGGAGAAGTTTAATGTGAGCGCGGTGGATTGCGTCAACCAGTGCGGGGCTGACGTGTTCGACAGGGTATGAAACGGTTCCATGCTAGGAGAGCGGTCATCAAGGCGCTCACGGAGGCTGGGTTGTTCATCGAGGCAAAGGATAACCCGATGCAGATCCCCATTTGCAGGCGAGTGTTTTTTTGGGTTTGGGATATGCGCGCCTCATCATGGTGGATACAGTAAATCCGGTGATATCATAGAACCCGTTTTGAAGCCTCAGTGGTGGGTGAAATGCAAGCCATTGGCGGAGGAAGCAATCAAAGTATCAAAGTATCAACTTTTGAACGGCATGGTTTCTAACGCTCGTCTTAGCGAACTCGTGCAGGGGAGCTCAAGATCTCCCCAGCACAATCGGAGGCAGACTGGTACAGGTGGTTAGACAATATTCAAGATTGGTGTATCTCGCGTCAATTGTGGTGGGGCCACCGTTGTCCTGCGTATTTCGTACGCATAGAGGGCGAGGGAAACGACGTACGTTTGCAATGGTACTCGGGCACGACATACCTAATGACCAATACGTCGTTACAGTCAAATGATGGCAAGAACTGGGTGGTGGGTCGGACCCTGGAGGAAGCCACCGAACGTGCCCAGGTTCTGGCAGCGGGCAAGAAATTTGTCCTCGAGCAAGACGAGGATGTGCTCGATACGTGGTTTTCCTCTGCCTTGTGGCCGTTCTCGATCATGGGCTGGCCTGACAAGGCAAGCATTCTCGTTTTACACGTGATGTCTCTCATCCGTTCCGCAGACATCCGATTTCGAACAATATTACCCTTCGAGTTTGTTAGAGACGGGCTGGGACATTCTGTTTTTCTGGGTCGCCCGCATGGTGATGCTGGGCGTCTATCACACAGGCAAGGTTCCGTTTGGCGAGGTGCTTTGCCATGCTATGATTCGTGACGCTCACGGACGCAAGATGAGCAAGAGTCTGGGCAACGTGATCGATCCTCTGGACGTCATCCGCGGGCTAGCGCTTGAAGATCTGCACCAAAAACTGTACGAGGGTAACTTGGACGACAAGGAGATCACAAAGGCCATCGCGGGGCAGAAGAAGGACTTTCCCAAGGGTATTCCCGAGTGTGGGACGGACGGCCTTCGGTTTGCGTTGTGTGCTTACTCGGGCGGGGGTACGTCTGCTGGTGTTGTTGGTGCGAGAGGTCGTTAATCTATGCGTGGACGCAGGCCGTGATATCAACCTCGAGATTCTTCGTGTGGAAGGATATAGAAAGTTCTGCAACAAGGTGTTTAACGCGACCAAGTTTGCAATGCTGAAGTTTGAATCCGATTTTGTTCCTCTCGACGTGGCCAAGGTAGTCTATCAATTTCTCGATTTGATCTAATTGCTCACGAAGAACCTAGCCCACTGGCGATGAGTCTCTCGTTGAGCAGTGGATTCTCCACAAGCTCAACATTGCTGCCAGCGAGATCAACAGACACCTCGAAGCGCGGAATTTCATGGCTGCTACCACGGCGGTGTATAACTTTTGGCTGTACGAACTGTGTGACGTATACATCGTACGTATATCCTCTTTGCATACCCGATGCGAACTCGTTGTTCATCGTTACTGCAGGAGGCAATGAAACCCATGACGGATCCTTCTGCTGATCCCAAGGTGCGCACGTCGGCACAGCAGACACTGCACACCTGCCTCGATTACGGTCTTCGGCTCCTACATCCATTCATGCCGTTCGTCACCGAGGAACTGTGGCAACGCCTGCCTAGGCGATCGACTGATCTGGCTTCCATCATGATATCCCGATACCCCACTTTTGTGAGGCGTTTCGTTACCTTGCTGAACGTGGGACAGATCTCATCACCAGATTCGTCGACAGGACACGGGATTCCAGTTTGCGAACGCGGAAGAAAAGTTTGATCTCGTTTTCGCGACCGTGCGGACGGGCCGTTCCCTGGCGGCGTCATACAACTTGCAGTCAAACATACAACGTGCGTCGATGCTCGCAGCGTGGTTGTTGGAACTCACGATGTTTTATTGTCTAGTGTATGTCCAAGTCCAGACCCCCGAGGAAAAGGCGTTGTTTGAGTCGCAAGCGCCTACTATCAGTGCTCTAACCAAGGGATGCACGAAGGTGCAGGTCGTTGGCGGGTCGCCGTCATCTCAATCTTCTCAAATACCTGCTGGGTGCGGCTCGGCAGTCGTCTCGTCGAGCGTGGTGGTGTATCTCCAGGTGCAGGTACATGTGTCTTTGCCGGGGTCGATTTCGTTTCAAATTGTTAAACTCATATTTCAGGGTCTGGTGGACTTAGTCGCCGAGGTAGCCAAGTGCGACAAGAAGATCGATTTGGCGCGTTTGAATTTCGAGAAGCTGTACAAGGTGATGTCGCAGCCGGATTATCAGACGACGGTGCCTGAAGCCGTTCAGTTGGGGAACGAGGAGAAGGTGAGCTTCGAATGCCGAGCAAATTCAACGGTTTGGAGCTGACTTATTATGGTGCGTAGCGAAAGACGTTGGAGGTGGAGCTTTCGGCGTTGCAAGAGTCGAGGGAGATGTTTGCCAAGTTGCAATAGAGTCGATCGTGTATTAGAAGTGATTGAAATGCTCATGGATCTATGTAACGACCCGCTCGATGAACCGCAAAGGTCATTTGAGGGCAGCTGTTCCAGCCTGTGTTCCGCGCACGGCGATGAACTTGGGGGATTGTTAGTTTTTTTTCGGTCGACGAGCTTATTCGTCTCATGAACGATTCCCCGTATGGACTGACAACAGAGACCTCCCGAGCCAGAGCGAGCAAATATTCTTGCGCATCGTCGACGGGTTGCAGATGGGGAGATGTTTTTCTTCTTCGGAATAAGTGACGTCTGCGATTTTCTGGGTCCTTTGCTAGCCTGGACGGGCGTTTGACAAGAACAGCGACACGGCGGGGAGTCAGTCTCAACAAATTCGGTGCGTGACCGTCCAACTAGATCCGCGATCCGTTTTATTGACATGGCGGTCGCTAACTCGCGCGGGCCAAGTTAATGTAAATGAATATCAAAACGGCGTGACGAGCGAGCGGATGGGGACGAGTGAAGTGAATCATATCAATCGAATTGAGGTCAACATTCGTACCCACGTCGACATATTCACCGTCTGTGACCGAGACATGATGGATGTGAAAAATGAAAGGTAGTGAATTGGACAAGATGAACGTCTTTGAGGTAGGTTTGGTGGTGATAAAAGAAAGGGGGTTACCCACACATTACATAACACTGACGCGCCAGCGGAGCTTTAATCCCCTGGCCACTGCCGAGATCTCGGTCACGTGATCATGTATCGTCCGAGACGCGCCAACGACAGTTGGATTTCAAGCTACATGAGACTCAGCGTCCATCTCTCAATATTCTTGCATCTTCCCCATTTCTTAACCCAATGCCAATAACGACGGTGAGTATGTCTCATATCCTGCTAGAACCACTCTTTGACGTCTTTTTATTAGTGTGGTTCTCTAGAGACCCTTAGAAACGAGATCGACGCAGCGCGCAAGAAAGTTGTCCTCGATGAAACCGAAGACACTTGGGACACAATTACAAAGGGGGTCCTACACTTAACTCACCTCTGCAACAGCGGTGGATGTGATTTCCCTTCGGAAATGGTAGCTGGCATTCGTTCAATGTCCAGACCATTAAACAGTGCTTTGAACTCTGAGCGCAGCAGGCTGTCAGGCGCTGCAATCGAGCTTCTCACTGCGTTATCTACCGGACTGGGCCCTTCATTCGAGCAGCTGGTGTCCCAATTCTTTCCAACTTTGCTGGCCCTGTGCGGTCGCACGAACAAGGTTTTCACCTCGCGTGCTAGGGCGTGCATTCTTTCTATCGTTCAGCAAACCCGCCTCCCATCTCTCTTGCCATATATTGCTGAACTTGCCAATCACAAGTCGGTCTTTCTTCGTTTGACGGCTGCGGAAACCCTTTTGGCTTGTCTTAACTGTTTCAATCCTCCGGACCTCGAGAAAGAGACCCGGGCTCGCATCGTGGAAGATTTTATCAAATCGACAGCGTGCGATGCCAATGCAGATGTCCGAAAGACGAACAAGGAGATTTTTAGAGCTTACAAATTGTTGATGCCTGCGAGAGTAGATAAGTAGGTTGATGAAGTTGATTTATGAAGCGTAACTAATTCATCCTCTAGCTTTGTCGCTCCCCTCACCTCGGTCGTAAAGAAATACCTCGATGTCCAAACTGGTCCGTCGGGCATCCATGCCGCTTCCTCTAATGCCGGGCAGAAGCAGACCAGCCGACCGTCCAGTCGCGCGAATAATGCAGTAACGGAAGCGGGACGACGACCTACAACTTCAACACTTTCAAAGCCTTCTGCTCGTCCAGCCATAGATGATCCTCCTCACAACACACGGCAACGCCCAGTCACCCATGCTCCCCCAACCACAGCTGACATTCGCGCGCCCCGTCAGAGGACTGTCTCTCAAATGCAGCGCGACCCTCCTCAGTCTCGTAACTTACAGATCAATGCTCAACCTTCCGGCGCTGCTCAACGGTATGGCATACCGACAACTGCTCCTCCTCCTCAAGCTGTGCGCCATCCTCTGCCAAGTGCTGTTCGGGTTCCATCTGCTCGGAATGCATCAACGACCACCGGCCCTCAACGCCCTCCACCCATGCAAATCAAATTCAATCCTCCTGCTCGATTCAAAGCCACTGGGAGTGGTGCTAAAAGGGTACCGCTTCCATCTGTACCCATGAGCGGCAGCGCCGGTGATCAATCAGCCCCGAGTACAAAATCTGTAGATCGGGCTGGTAGTACTATCGATAAACCTCACTCTAAGCTTCCTAGTCGAAGTACGGAAGCAGTGGTATCTGGAACGTCGGCTGTTGGTCAGAAAGCTTCTGAAGGTACTCGATCAGCTCCGTTGCCAGCCAAGGCAACCAGTGGACCAGCCCCAACGCGTCTAGCGCCAGGTCAACGTTCCCACAAACCCTCAGGGAAAGGTGGCTCGTATAATCCCAGCAAGATAGCACCCCAGCAACGTCCAGCAGGGACTGCACAGAAGCATACACGTCCATTGATTACAACGGAGCCCAAGGAGATGTTACCAACTCACATTCCTCTACCGCCCAGTCCATCGACACCTATAGGAACACCCCTACCGCCGTCACCTGATCGCACGCCACATCCCGCTGATCCCGAAGCGGTGGACGATCCCGTCCTAACGCCCGTTCCCGCGCCTTCCGACCTCGCGGAAGGACGGTTACAACCCTGTGAAGAGCGGGGAGACATGGGCAACCCCAGTACACCCATCACGACCCTTCTGTTTTCCATCCAGCGTGGTTTTCTTTTTACGCCATCTTCCCCCCTCTCTCCGCCTCAGAATTATCTTCCAGCAGCCCCTGGTGATTTGCCGGAGAGACAGGACATGGTGATAGCCAGTAAGCTCGCTAAAGGTCCATCGGCGAGGGGTCCTTTTTGTATACCTCTTGAAGATGTTGTGGACGGCTTAGATAGACACGCACTCAAGGATCTCAATTAGTGACATGATCCTCATTACCTTTTGAATGCTACATTACAGTATGCATGGTCAACAAATTTAACGTCACCAGACCGCGACGCGTCGGCGCGTCATCGTGTTGCGTGAGAAATAGCTTGCCGTTGGCAAACAACGAGCATCTTCGCCAATTCTTGTCTGGTCCACAAACTGCCAGGTTGTCGTGGCCAATACTAACGCGGCCGTGATTATCCTGGCTTTCCAATAACCCTCTGTTTCTCCCCAACAATGGCCACTCTCCCCAACCGCCGTCCGCTGGGAACGCGCCAACACCTGCAGCAACTAATCGGAAACTCGCCTCTAAAATCTCGAACTCCTTCGGCTTCTAGCAAGCGACCGCGTTCCCCAGAACCTTCTGGAGATGCACTTGCCAGTCAGACCAATCACAAGCGTGTCAGGACGACTCATGTAGACGCGAACGGTGGGACTCAACCGGACGAGGAGCGCAAGGACAAGGATCACAAGCGGCAGGCACGCGAAGCAGCAAGGAGCGAGTTCCGCGTCAAGTACACGCGAGCGTTTCCTTCATGGGTGTTTTATTTCGATCTAGATCAACTCGATCCCGACAGTGCAGCCTTAAGGAGCTCACTGGCGTCCAGAGTTGCCCAACTTGGTGCCGTATGTCTATGCAACATTTCTCTTCCTTTATTGATGATGATCGATTGCGTCCCAACTAGCGGGTCGAGGACTTTTTCTCCAACGAAATCACCCACTTGATTACCAATCAACCTGTTCCTGCAGAAGATACCCATTCGAACAAGGAGAATGCTCGTAAATTGCGTGGAGCGGGCTCGCGTACTCCTCTGCTACTTAAGAGTCCAATAAAGCTCAGAGGACGGTGAGACCTACTCTCGTGGTACAGTCGTGTATTGCTGACATCCTCCACCCAGTGTCGCGGAAGATAGTAACACACAGAACTTTAATCTCGTGGAGAAGGCTCAGGCGTTTGACATGAAGATATGGAATACCGTCAAGTTAGATAGCATACTGGAGCGATGCGATTTACCTGCGCCAGTCACTACCAAGCATCCACCTGGCACTCAGCCAACTTCCACTGTCACCAACAACCAACGCAATCTCACTCGCCTGCTTGCTTCAGAACGTCTACATGGAACCACAGAACGCGATCCGACCCAGAAACGTCACGATTTCCGATACTTCTCGAAAAATAGCTACTTTGTCTTGGTGGAAGACATGAGACAGGAATTGGCAACTCTACATACTCTCGAGTATCCCATCCACAAAGGTCGCGATGGAAAGGAGCGTGGTGCTTGGCCTATTCTCCATTGCCACCCTCATTCTCGAGGTCCATTCATCGAATTCGATGAGAGGGAACGGTGCCGCTGGGAAAAGACTCGACGGGGCGAAGAAGACAAGGAAATCGAGAGACGACAACGAGCAGCTACCGAACTCCGACGGAAGAAGCAAGCTCAAGCTCAACTCCTCGCTCGTAAAACGGGTGATCTTCGACGCTCTGTGTCAATGAATAATCTACATCGGCAGTTTGCGAATGCTGGGGCAGATGAGTATGTTGACTTGGATGCAGATTTTCCGGACACCCAGGCCTCAGCCAATGCATCTGGCTACCTAGCATCAACGAGCGCGTATATCGCCGCCTCGGGTAACAGTGTTGGAATCACTTCCACAACAGGCACCACCTCCGCTGGTGGCGGAGCTCTGCGAGCTCTTGATCTACCAGCGAACCTGCGCGGGCGAATCCAACAACAAGTTGTCACCTCCCGCAGAGTGTCTGCTTTGGCTACTGGAAAGGTCAACTCGAATCGACAGCCAAATGCCATGGGACCCCCGAACAGCATTCCTGATCATCCCAAGGCGTTACTTAGAAAAAGTCGCAGTACAAATACTCTCAGATTACCTAAGCGCGACGAGGGCTGTAAACCTGGTTATTGTGAGAGCTGCAGGGTGAAATTCGAGGATTTTGAATACGTAAGTCTTTATCTTGTGAGCACATCAGGTTCAAGCTGATGTCCTGCAGCACATTCGAGACCGTCGCCATCGCAAGTTTGCCAAGGACGATTCCAATTATCTTCAGTTGGACTTCGTTCTCAACCGTGTTCAACGCCGTACTTTAGAACGATACAAAGAGCAAGACTCTCAACATTCGACTAAAAGTGAGCAGCAGACGGATTCCGAGGATGATCTAGACTATCCAATGTGTTCTTCGCCTCCACTGGCTCTCAAAGGAAACGAAGAGGATGACCCGTGGGGTAGTAGTGACATGGATGCCGACGAAGACGCTGCTCTGGACATCTGAAGAAGCATTTCAAGCCTTGTATGGTGTACGACTTGTTGGTTTTGTTTCTTTATTTAACCCATCAATTGTACTTGAGACCAATTACAGGAACGTTGTACCCATGAACACGACGCCTCAGGGTAATGACACACATGATTATTTGTGCTATTAGACGCACCGAATGGTAGTCACGATTAAAATGGTAGCAATGACAATAAGTAGGCACCTCTGGCAAAAATGCCTCCAATGATCGGAAATCAGCCCATAGCGGAAGCTAGTTTCGTGATCGGTGTAGTAATATTGTAGGTGCAACGTCGACACGCGGCTTCGGGTTATCCAGACGCGCCCGTGATATTCAATAATTCAATACTTAGCTCACACGCTCACGTTATATCTGGGCCATCGTCGCACTTGGCAGCTTGCTTTTTACCTGTTGCAACGCCAGACACACGTGAATCGTATTAGGGGGATCCAGCCTCTTGGTCTTGAATATGAACATTTAATATCCATCGATCATATATATATGGCATATCATGCAGAACCCGAGTGACTCGGCGTGTTTGAACCGTCCGATCTGGATTTTACATATTTTTCTGCATTACCCCAGAACAACCCCGGAAACGCACGAACGAGGCGCGACGTCTCGAGAGTGATAACAATAGAGCACACGTGACTTCATACCAAGACATGATGTTGTATCATATGGACTCCGGAGCTGCATCGAAGAGCATAAATGAAGCTCTGACTCGGCGTCAATGCTCTCTAGTATGCAAAGCAAGGACTTCGTTCACGATCCTGTCTTGAATGTCTCGGGCCCATGACAACATTGCAAAAACTCGAGGTAGAGACGGATGAATATACGGATAAAAGGTCTAGTAATGCGAACGGCAGAATCTTCTCAACGAAGATATTAAATAGCGGCGGGCGCATGGGCCCAGGGGGTTTTTTTTTGAAACATTCATGGCATCGTCGAACCCGTCAATTTGGATAGACATTCTGCATCCGCACAGATATAATTTCCGAATTGAGATGCAAGTTGCTGATACGGCAGCGCTGGATTGCCATGTCCGTTTGTCATGGGGATCTGAGACGGACTTGTTTCGTTCCGTACAAGTACTTAAATCATATATCGGGGGCAGGAGGCGTTTTACATAAGTAGTAGTAGAAGAACGCGTGTACACTGCCACAACGGACATGCAGCCTCAGGACTCGGACCTAGACTACCATGCGTACGAACGATCAGAGTTTCATGTCTCGAGTCATCTTATGGAAGAGTGTGATCAACATATAACCTCTCCCAGATCCAATAAAGTCCGCCGTTATGATGGACTCGTCGGAGAAGCTTGCATAAACCTACACATACCAAATTTGGCATATCCTTCTTGGTTGTCAAATGAAAATAAAACATGTAAAATGGACGCGTTATTTGAATCGGGGGCATATTAACATTATATCCGTCTTGTCAAATTGATCACTATATCCGCCCTTTAAATCCAACCACGTACTTAGAAATATCTGGGATATGGTTGAAACAGAGTGAGTACTAGTAAATCCACCGAGAAAGGTCAGACTTCGCGACTCCGAGGTCCATCTGAAGGGATGCACAAAGGAGCATGTTGCGATAATATCCATCTTGATACTGTTTTTAAAATCGCAAAGCAAGCACGGGGAATACAAAGACTTTGGCTGCTTCGGTCGAACACGACCGAGAGCAATGAAGTTGAATGATCAACTACTTTACCAAAATTGTGCTGTGACATGTAACGTCACGCCTGTAAGTAAGTTCGTCCAGCTTGCGGTGCAGGATCGCTTTACGCATCCGACCTCTTTGCGCTGTGCTGCCCCGCCGTTTATCTGCCGGCCCAGCCTGTGCACAGGACGATTCTCACCTGATTTATTCAAACCGCCGAAACCCCGCTCCTCGCCATCCAGCGTCGCCTATTTACAGCAATAACCACTTCCACCATTCCAATCGTGCAATTATTCTTCGTTTCTAGTCCCAGCGCATACAAAACCATTCCGTAATATCATCTGGGTTCACATTCGACGCAGTCCTGACATTTTCCACCTCCCTTTAGATCTTTCCTCGAACACCAATAATGTCTGACTCTCCAGAGGAAATGGACTCCGCGGAGGAGCTGAACGACGATACTCAACTCACGATACGGATACCGAATCCAAAGGTTTATATGGCTCGTCAATCTCAGTGGAAAGGTCGACGGGGAAAACCACGCTGTGACCATTGTCGCATGAACAATCTGAAGGTGTGATCTTTGGCCTGCTTTCCGATTGTTGTCGTGACATTTGTCTAGTGCGACAGAGTGCTTCCGACATGTAACCACTGCTCCTGGGCTAATGGTAGGGAGTGCAGATACACCCCTTTGCCCACCCCAGCACATCGAGGTATTCCACGCTGCGACAGATGTCGCCTTCGAAATCTCAAGGTTAGATCCGCAGACAAACCCAAATGAAGTGACATCCTGACAACCAGAATTGCAGTGTGATCGTAATCTTCCAGTCTGCAATCATTGTGCCGAAGATTCCAAGACCGAATGCAATTATACTCCCAAAAAGAGACACAAGGTTCCTTCCGACAGTGCCACAGTTCGGGACAAACAGCAGACTCCTTACGGCGCCAAAACGGCCTCCTTTTTGGTTTCTGATATCCCCTCCAGCGAAGAGCCGGCCTCTCTCTCGTCTAGTGGCCAAGGGGATAACAATGACGGTCACAGCTTCTACGGGCAAAATGTGGCATCTTCGTCGCAATTCCGCCGTGCTCGAGGGGTATCTGATGTCTCTCGAAGGGATGATTCGTCATCGCATAAACATACCAAGACGCCAGAGCCTAACGGGCGAAGGACAGCTCCAAGCTCGTTACTTCCTGCCTTGGCGCCTCGCCCATCGCTTCCAACCAACAAATTATCTTTTATATCGCATTCCTTCTCCACTGATCAAGGGATGGTCGTGTCGAAACCTTCGGTCGAGTCGTGGGTGCACCCCTTGTTTGCACCCCTTCCCGACGCTATTATCCAGAAAATCAACAACTTGAATCCCGTCGAAATGCCTAGTAGGGCTCTTTTTGATGAAAATCTCGCACGCTTCTTGGATGGTTTGCCGCCCGAATTGTTGGAGACAGCAGCTCTCACTCCGGAAGTGTATGCCGAAATCTGTCGCTCTTTGGCGGGAAGTGACGCAGAGAATCTCTCGGATCGTTTGAAGAAATGGACCGCTTTTCACCACGTTAGGCTAGGGTCGGAAAAGTACCACCTCCTGTTAACTCCCCGAGACGCATTTTTCCAGCTAGCGGCCTCTGAGGAGGAAAAACTACGGAGGGATTACATTAATCACATCGATAACCATTCCAGTTCCTCGATCCTTTCTCCCCAAACCGATATTATCAACCATGATCTAAATGGATTCGAGTGGACAAGGGCTTTCGAAAGGATACCTGTGCGCAACCAGCTATATGACATACTGGTCTATGCGCATCGTACACATGGTTCATCCACCTCCATGGTCTCGGAAACGCGGCGCATAGGCATGGTGAGCTATCATTCGCATTGTGATTGCATAGATCAATATTGATTGATTTTTTTCCCTGGGTGCCTAGGCCGCAATAACATGGCCAATGATCGAAACATTCGTCCAGATCTGCCCGTTGTGTAGTCTGCGGAACAAGTACAATTCCCCGCATTCCGTCAAGGCTGACCCTCGTCCTGTTTGCGACGAGAGCACTAGTAGGTGTTAGATGTCGCGGCAGAGGTATGATAACTCTGTGTACGGTGGCTGGAAAGTACCACTTAGGCGTCGTGATCTAAGCATATTTGGGTGTACTCGGGCGTTTGTCATAACATATCTGTCAGGGCTGTAACATTCGTAGTGATCAATATCTAAATTTGTCTACTCTGTGACGTCAGAATACCCAGGAACATAGACTTGGAGAGCCAAACGGTAATAAGTAGTCTAAGTAAAATCTACAAGCGGTCAAGCAATACTGCATCAAAAACGCTGAACCAGGACGGTGACGTCGTCTATCCACTTATCATCCATCTCTAGAGTGAGGTTACGCGAAGCGAGGTCGGTGTCCTCACCACCGATGGCGTCGCGTAGCAAGTCAAAAGCGAGGTTCCTGCTCTTGTGTATCCCCTGCTCCTTCCGTTTTCTGAGGGAGTCGCCCACGATACGAACCCATCTGTTCGCTAATTCGCTCTCCGAAAGCGTCATACCGACGTTGTCGTAGAGGTCTAGCAGTCCGTCAGAGCACAAGATAAGGAAGGCCTCTTGGCTATCTGCCGGGGTGTCGAACACGCAATGGTGCACGTCCGGAATGCCCGATATGTATGGGGGAGTCAAGATACGGCCTGCGTACTCTCCCAGCACTGAAGGCGATATCCAATCGGGTACGTATTGCCCAAAGACTCGGTGCGTGTACACGGAAGGAACTTTCAACCATGTGTCTCCGATTGCTGTGCGAACGGGTGCAGGGTCAGACAATGGCAGAAGAAGCAAGAAGAAGAAGAAGAAAAAAAAAAGAGTGTGCTGCGGGCTTACCGCGTGTGGGTGCAAGGTAACCGATGACCCTGTTGTCTGAGATACACCAGCGTTCTCCTGGATGTTCCCGCAGGATACGCTGACGTTCCAGCGGGTTGTCGCCGTTGTGAAGCGAGTTCACGACGAATCCAGACCACTCTCTGGACCCCGTTTTTTTGGCGAGCACTGTCGTCAACTGTGATGAGAAACAACGAACGAAGAGCCTCGTGCGTGACAAAGCGGCGCACCTGCCTGAGAGTCCCCTAAATTGACGATCCATAGATGTCTCTTTGACGGATCTAATAGAGAGAAAATGACCGTGGCACCCTGGGTGCATCGTGCAGATATAGTCTCCCATTCAGATTCATGGCGTTGAATATATTCTCTAAGCTGTACGGGGCTCAGCTCCCGGAGTCTATCGCAAGGCAGAAAATCAAAGAGGTCCGAACGAAGCGAGTCGTCCAGGTGCCTGACTGCGTTCGCCAGGACTTCTGAGACCAGCTCAGAGCTGGGAAGCGTGTCCCTGGAATTGCTGAGAAGGGCTTGAAGCGACATCCTTATCATTGAAGAAAGTCGCTTGCTGACGAGGTTCACCGTGTCGTGGCCGCAATGACCTTACCCGGTGCCAGGCAGGGTCAGCGTGATCATTTAGTGAAAAAACGATCGAATTTGAATACCATCGTACACGGCATTGAACTGCCATACGCCTCCGTGCATTTCCCATTCCTCGACGTTGTATCGGTCTTGGTTGAGCGTTACATAGTCGGAGCATGGTTGGAACGTGACGCTATCGACCGAGTTGGACGAGCGGGGGTCGCACAGGCGCTCTAATTCGCTGTCGACGCCGCTCTTGGAAAGGAGGTGATAGGTCCAGCGTTGCCTGCCGCCGCGACCGAGATCTGTGGTGCAGAAATGCTTCACTTCCTCCAAAGCCTGGAGGTTTTCCGTGGAAGTCGCTGCAGAGAGAGAGATGACGTTATAAATCATTAGAAGAGAATATGTATGACGCTGAAAAAGTAGTACTCGGTTAGTATGTATGTTCGAAGGAGGGACGATGATGATGATGGGTCAGGGGATCTCGGTGGACTTTTATATATACGTAGCTCCTTGGTCCCTTGAAGCCCTTCACTTCTCTCCTCGAGATTGAAGCATGAGGAGGGGAGAAAAAAAATATGTATCCCCGACTTCGTATGCGAGAACCGCCTCGATGTCCTCCTCGGTGAGTACCATAATTAGCATTCGCAGGAAGCGGCTTCCTGAACTGGTTGTGGAGATCGGGTCCTTGTGAGTTGTTATGCTGGGATTCAACCTAACCGAACGAAAAGCCACGGCCCTCAGGCGCTCGAGAACTTCGGCGGAGCTCACTGGAAGGATTGCCGAGGACGGAATGAATTGTGTGTGCGTGAATAGGGAGGAGGGCAGAGACACAAGTGACATTGGCAGAATGATCATGGCGGCGTATCGCTCTGCTAAAGATGCCTGAGATGAATGGGCCAGGGTGCGCTGCGCCTTGTCGTGCCATTCTCATGTCACCAGCCTATGGGTGTACACGTTGCGCTGGACCAAGGCCCTGGCCCCTGGCTGTGAGCATTTCACCTGGATTTGCCTTACCATTCGGCTGAGATCAATTGGACACGCGAGCAAGGGCCAACGAAGATGATATCAGACTCACGGGACGGCGCATTTGCTCTCATGGGCATGCCCGCTTGATCCTTATATAGCGACATGCATTGATAGATTGCGACTGTTATTATTTTCGCGTGTTGCAGGCAAGAGCGGTGAACTCGTCTTGGCGGAAACTTCCGACGCGATCAGGTTCGGAGAGGGCGGAATCGGCGGAAACACAACGTTGTTGTTGGTTAGAATTGCAAAGCGGACAACAAAGTATGTCTAGAATAGATCGAAGAGACTTGAATCAAGAAAGCAAAAATAAAAATGTAGGCGATTGTAAAAGCCGTGTATATCTGGACCGAGGTATCATTCATACACACAATCGCGTTTCGTAAAAAGGGATGTCACCGCAACTCGAAGCTGGCGAACGCTAAATTATAACCACCAAACTCGTAGTTAATTTTCTCCGTTCTTCTGTAACTCCTGATACGACCATTCCCAATTTCATGTGGCGTGTTCATACCAGTGGAAGAATCGGAAACGGGGCGGGATGCTGTCAATGCAGATCTAAATTCTCTCTGTGCAGCCTCGATGACAGATTCTGCCTCGTCTTCCTCGGCATTAGCGCTGGACTGGTTGGAAATGAATAGGGTCAAGTTGAGCCTCCCAGGTTGGAAGATGTCGACCACACGCTTGATTAGCGTGCGCAAATCAGGGAAATCCTTGGACGAAGACGCGGGAGAGAGAGAGAGGGGCACGTTGCACTCGAAACTGGCGTAGGACCAGCCCTCCTCTGGCGTCACATGGATGGTGTAATAACCTTCGCCTACGCCAACGTCTGTGACAGCATCATCATCACCCCATTTGAGAAGAGCGTTGCATGAATAGCCACAGGGGGAGAAAGCGTATGCATCGAGGGTAGTGAGATGAGCAGGAAAGATGTCAGTGATTCCGAGAGCAGCGGACAAGGTTTGTCCCGTAATGGAAGGCAAGGAGTCCGGAGACAGTCCTTCGATTGGAGAGGGGGGTGTCGAAAAGAAAAAGGGTTCGCGACCCTCGCGAGACAGGTCACTCATGAGGATCTCGATTGTAAAGTCTCGAGTAGGAACTGCTTCGGGATCACCGAGTGTTGGCAGCTGCGCGATGCCGTTGTGTGAGTCGACACGTGGATCATCGGAAGAAATGGAGCCGGTTGGCTTGATGGCTGCAGGAGTGGTCATGTAAAGCAACCAATGGTCGCCATTTACTTTGCCGACTGTGTACGCAGCACCGTTGGGGAATATGGCATCGAGAAACGCGACTTCGTCCTTCCACTCGCGATGAGGGTCGGGCTGGCGTTCTGGGAACATGAAAGACTTGCGGGAGTAGAAGCACTGGTATACGGACGGAAGCGAAGCATGTTCACGAGCGATATCAAGAATACGCGGAAGACCGAGGAGGTTGAGAGTGGTCCCACATGTCTTCAAAATTATCCTGTGAGTGAAGACAAACAGAGACGACTCGCTGGAGATGAAAAGAGAGAGAGATGAGCACGGGAGCGAAAAGGAAGCGGCAAGAGGTCAGGGACGTACCTTAGAAGATAGGCGTCAGTTTGATCGCCCTCGATGACATTGAGGACTTTGCACTTGACGATGTCAAGCATGTCCTCCCAGACGAGGCGAGGGATTTTTCTCAAGCCAGCCCTGCCATTTTTTGAAGAAAGTGCACCTGGCACGGTGTCTGCTGAAGGGGCGAACCAGATTTCAAGCAGCTTTTCTGGACCCTCGAAGGGGGTAGAGGCGTAGAGAGTGGTCGTGTCATCGACGGCCATCAGTTATTAATGTTATGAGGGAGGTAGTAGGAAATCAGTGGAGGGATGCTATCGAGGAGGGGAGTCGTATCCGCCGCAAAGGGCTGTTCCAGTATGCATCAAACGGATACTTGTTAGATGTGAAAGAGTTTTCGCGACACAGAGCAGTCGATCCGCCGGGTTCACGAAGACAAGGAGGTAAACTCGTGCTATCGATCCATCTTAAAAAATAGCACAGCCACAAACCTGTATAGATCGTATCGGAGAATTCCGGGCATGGTCAGATGAAAAAGCGCGCGCGCCTGGCAGTTGCAGGCAATCGATCGTTCCATTCTTGAGGTGTTCCATTGAATAACATCGATAAGTAGTATAGATTAGGTCCAATGAAACAGGCGGGTGTGAGCGGGTCACGAAAATGTCTTCGATTGGACCGGCAAACTCCGGGCCCGCGAGAAACCAGCCAACTGAACGTTTTAGTCGCCATCCAATCAGCGTCGACAATGCTCCGAAGAATCTTTCCTCGATTCCACCTCTTTAGAGTAGTCAACGCTCCGATCCTCCCCACCGCTGCAAGACTCGCTACACGCATCCCCGCCCCTGCCCTCTCTCTCTCCCACCACTTGCGCACCTCTGCACCCCTCCGTCTCACCTCACCCCCGCCCACCCCTCCTCCCCCGTCTGGCGAGATCCCGCCTTCGTTGCCGCCAGATGCGACCGTCTCTCAGAGGCTCAAACACCTCATCAAGTCCTACGGTTGGTACGCGCTCGGCGTATACCTCGTCTTCTCCGCACTCGACTTCACCGTCGCCTTCGTGGGCATCAACCTGCTTGGTGCAGAACAGGTCTCGCAGGCCGCTGCATACGTGAAGCAGGCCATATACGGGTTAATGCAGAGCACCCCGCCCGAGCCAGGCAGGGACGAAATCGACGGGCCCGTGGCGAGCAACAGCGGCCATGAAGGGCTGTATGCCATGCTTGTCCTCGCGTACACCATCCACAAGACGCTTTTTCTTCCTGTCAGAGTTGGCCTTACAGCCGCCTTTACGCCGCGCATAGTGGGCTGGCTTCGCGCGAGGAGTTGGGCTGGGGGCGAAGCAGCTAAGCGGGCAGCCGGGGGAACCAAGGAGAGGATACGGATCACAAAGGGCCGCGACTAGAGAGAGTCTCGCGTCGTTCGTGTTGTGGACAACCTACTACGTTACATTGCCATCTATTTCCAGTCAATAAAATGCTTGTACTCGCCGCTCGAACCTTCTGGAGCCGGCCAAGGAGTATAAATGGTAGCCTGATCCGAGCCGGATTGGTTTCATACAAAATGACAACGTGGGCTGGAGCCATTCGACATCCATGGTTTCCTCCACTGACCGCGAAACGGAGGTTGTCTACCAGCGATGACGACGACGATTACTACCACCACCATGAGGACCGCGACGAGGACGAGGACGACGATGCTTTTCATCCCCGGAAGCGAGCCAGGCACGGCTCATTGGAACGCACGCTCGCACACATGACGCTCGACGGCGTATTCACAACCCCCTCCGAGGACGTGGATATGTGGCCAAGGACGTCAGTGCTGCGTCCTAGCATGTTGGGGACGTTGAATGCAATTTTACCGACCTCGGTCGAGGAACCCGTGACGCCTCCGTCCGAAGAGAGTATGGACATGGAGGTCGAACTTGCCCGTAAGTCCTTTTCACACATGTCCGCTCAGCCATCGGCCTCTGACGGATAAAACTAGAACCATCACAGACACGCGACGTCGACGACTGGGAACCGACAGAACAGGGGCAGCTGGATGTCAGAGAGGTGGAGATCTCTCCTGCGCTGCTGGAATGCCTGAGAAGGCAAGCCAAGTGCCCACCTCCCCTCATACCTGTATCCTCGCAGAGCTCAGCGCTGGTGCTTTATCGCCCGCCAAGGCCACTCGAGCAGTCGGAAGCTGCGAACGAGGAGTATGACGTAATGGAGGTCGAGTATAGCGCATTCAGATAATATTGAAGTCTCGCACTCGAACAACAGGGATACAAGATCATCTAATCCAGAAGGAGGAAAGTAACCTATGATGGTAAACACGAGGAAGAGAGATGAAAGCACAACAACAGAGGTACACAGACTTGAACTGACTAGATCCATTTGTGGGAGAAGAAGAAAAAGTCTATTCGCACAAGGCTCGGAAGGAGTCGGACAGTAGATGAACATATTTAGCTGCTGGTCTGGGAAGTGAAGGTCATCATCGAGTTATCGGCGCCCGGCGCGACCTGAGTTGTCTCCTCGCCCTGGTATAGATGGTTTGCAAAGTTCAAGTGAGAATGACGTAGTCGAGTGTGGGCATGGGGGTGGGGGACGTGATGCATATGGGCTTGCGAGTAGGCGGGGCGCAAGGCAACGGACGAATTCGAGGTGACTTTTGCAGCGTGATGGGAGAGAAGAGGCTGCTGGCCTTGGATGACTGGGCTAGAGTGGGTGCTTGTCTGGACAGACGAGGGCTGCGCGGAGACGGAAGGGGAGATGTGGGTGGACGATCCCGAGTGGCTATCGGGAAAAGAACGGACGGAAGGTGGGGAGGGGGGGATGCTATAGGGTGAGACTGGGCTGGGGGCCGGTGGAGGGCGCGTGTGGTGCTGCTGGGGCATATGAGGCTCGCGAGGTTGGGCATCGGGAGAATCAACGAGGACGGCATGGGTATTGTCCTCTAAGGGGGGTTGCTGGGCGAACTTCTGGGCGGCGATTTCCTCTGCAGTGAGAAAGCGGCCGCCAGGACCACGGGGACGACGCATCGCATGCTTGTGTCGGGACTCGTGGAGATAGGGCTAGCAAGGGGGGGTGAGATACAGAGTAGACGGGAGGAGGAGGCCAACCTTGCGCTGCCTGGAGAGACGGTGAACCTCCTCAAGACGCGCGCGTGCGACGCGGCGTTTGAGGATGCGAAAGTACTGCTTCGCGTTCACGTAGAGGGGCTCCTCGTCGACGTTTTGGTCGTCGAGGACGTGGTCTGTGCTGTTGGCGGAGTCGACGTCGTGTATTTGTCTGAAGAGGTCCTGAGATGGTGAGTTTTGTTGTGAAGGGCTCGGGGAAGGGTTTCTGTAGAGGGAAGGGGTGAAAATCTCATTCTGAGGTGGTTGGGGTGTGGGCTGCGACTGGGCGGTAGTCTGGTAGTTGTTTTGGAAGTGGAGGTGATGATAAGCGGGGGTGAGCAACTGATCGACAGGATCGCCCATTGATTGGCTCGCAGCTGCGTCGTCGCTGAAACGTCCCCCCCTCACTAAGCCCCCCACTCACTCACTCACTCAAGTCACACTCTTTGTCACACGGTCACAATGTCCTCCTCCTCACTCGCCTGTCGCGCCTGTGCGATCGCATTCACCGACCCAGCCGATCATCGTTCGTGATTTTTTGGGGGGTTTACTACTCCTAACACACATGCAGGAAATCACTATCGCTCTGATCTCCACAGGTACAACATCAAGCGCAGGCTCGCAGCCCTTGCTCCTGTTTCCCAAGCCCTCTTTGCACAGAAACTCGCAGACCGCTCCAACGATCCACCCACATCCGCATCAGACAACCGCTGTGACCTCTGCAGGTACGCTTCCCCCCCTCTCTCTCACCCCCCTTTCCTTATCCTCCCACCCAGGAAGTCGTATGCCACAGAGAACGCATACACCACCCATCTCGCCTCCAAGAGGCACCGCGATAACCTCGCACAACCTCGCCCGACCCCACCGGAGCGCACCTCCCCATCACCGGACGACCCCGCCGATCTCTCCCCCGCATCCTGTCTCTTCTGCCCCACCACCTCCCCATCCCTCGCCGCCAACCTCGAACACATGGCATCCACCCACTCCTTCTTCGTCCCCGACGCAGACTACCTCGTAGACCTCCCCGGCCTCATCGCCCACCTCGCAGAAAAGATCGCCACCGGAAACGTCTGCATATACTGCAACGGACGCGGCAGGGAACTCCACTCTCTCGACGCCGTCCGCAAGCACATGGTCGACAAGGGACACTGCAAGATCGCCTACGACACAGAGGTAGACAAGCTCGACGTCTCTGATTACTACGACTTTACCTCGTCCTATCCCAAAAAGCCGCCTGCCTCCGAGTCCGCTGACCAGGCGTGGGAAGACGTCGACGACGGCTCGTCGGACGACCTCTCCGATCCTGGCTCAGATCACTCGCCGGATGCACTACCTCCCGACAGCCAGCTCACGTATGGTGACACAGAGTACGAGCTCGTGCTTCCCTCCGGCGCACGCATCGGCCACAGAAGCATGATGCGCTACTACGCCCAGTCATTCCATGGCATACCCCCAAGGTCGCAGGATCCGGACAGCGGTGCTGCTCTCGTCCGCCGTCTCCTCGCCGACAAGAACTCCGCCCTCGTTCCCCGCAAGGGTGGCTTCGGTGCGTTCGGCCAAGGCACCGACGTCGTCAAGGCAAGGAACAAGGGAGAGGCTCGTGAGGCCGGTCGCCACATTGCAGAGTTTAGAGACCAGCGTCGCAGAGAGGACTTCAAAACAAAGGTCGCCTTTATCAACAATAGCCAGAAGCACTTCCGCGACCCCCTCCTTCAGGTTCGTGTGTTGCACATCGTCACATACATCGCCTCACCCTCTTTTGCAGTGATTCATGACATCACAACCCGTGCATTCCAGGCTCAGGGGTCCAAGAAAATTACTGTGGTTATCTATCGATATAAATTGACTGCTGAATATGGACAAAGCGTAGTGAAATCATGCAGAACGAGCGACACCAAGGTCGATCTTGTCGAAAAAGGGTATAAATGTCGTGCAGCAAAACAATGATAACAAGACGAGTGAAAAAGAATAAAATCAATACAGGTACGAGGAGGGCACGACACCCTCTCGTCCTGTTTGTGGGTTTCTTGCGTACCACCACCTGGACCAGATCGTTAGCACGCCGGTTAGAATAAAATACATCACAGTCTACTACTTACGCGTTATCCCGGTCATCCAGCACTTCGACCTCTAACCCTGCCGTCAGAGGTAGCTCACCCTCGCCCTCGCCGTCAAAAGAGTAACGCGCATGAGCGGGTCGACTGCTCTCCTCTTCTGCAGCCATCGTTCCAATCACCGCGTCCGACGGCGTGGCAGCTCGCAGGTAGTTGCTTGCGTCTGGTTCAAATGGATCTACTTCCTGTTGCGCTGCTTCCTCCTTCTCCGCGCTGACGTTATTGAACGGGCTCTGTGCACCCAAAATCGTACTCCTGGTAGCAGCGTTGATGTGCTCCAGCAGCGACGACGGACGGTGTTGAATCGAGTCGTCTTCCTCTTCGTCATTTTCAAACCGCGCAAGCTTGTCCTCTCTTCGCGACAAAAGTGTCCACAGTATGCCAATGAGGGCGAGCAGGAACACCACGCCTGCAGCGATCGCGATGGAAATGAGGATGACAATCCCAGTCGCTAGGAACGCTGATGGTCTTCATGTCAGCGACCGCTACCAAGCAGTCCGATAAAATAAAAACTCACTCCGTTGGCTGAAACTAAAGTTGGCGATCGAATAGAACAAGGAAGACACATATCCAAGCGTGCCCTGTGCTGACATGGTCGCGAGATAGGGTATAAACGTCTGTCCATCGAACAACACCAGAGATGCCGAGCCAAACGACGAATCAGACAGTGCCCCCGAGATCATCAACATTCTGTCCGATTGGACGATGCTGTTGGAGCTATGCGTATTTTGTAGCGGAACCATGACCAACTGAGAGATGTTCGTGTTGGCCTCGAAAGCCGCGCCTGCGACAACGGTTAGCCACGCGATACGTGGGGAGTTGGGCCCTCAAGCTACGTACCAACGCTGGACCAGGAAAGACCATCCCAGAATATCACAAAGGGTGATGACCCATCACTCGTGCTATGCGCCCTGTTCATCATTAACCGAGATTCAACAAATCAACCCACGCACCGTCCAGCAGCGAAAATACTCGATGAGTTACCGTCGTTGACTTCCACAGCGGTGACAGGCCCAGGTATCGTCGTCGAGTCACCTATGGCTGTCCAGCTATCATTAGCAAAACTGTACTGCGCAACGTTTGCAGATTTGCCGTCGGCCAACGTAATGACACCCGCCGCGACAAGGAGTTCTTGATTGCTCTGTAAACAATGTCAAATGATTGGCGGATTAAGAGTCAAGTTCGACGAACGCCTGCATATGAAACCGAAGAGATGTCACCCTTCAGGCCAGAACCCAAGGTATTCCATTGGTTCAGCGTTGTATCAAAAAGGCAGATGCCCTGACACGCGACTGTGCCTGCCTGCGCGAACGAACCGGCCACTATGATGGTGTTGGGCTTGTAAGACGTTGCGGTGATAGAGCGCACGACAACAGTCGAACCAGCTTGTGCTTCGATGGGTTGAGCGGTAGTTACCCACTGCTGAGCGACGAGGTCATAAATGGCGAATCCATTCGCGCTGGCTCCAGTCAGATTGAACCCCCCACCAATGTACAGATGCGAATTCTTGTCCACGTATAGAGCAAGAACCACCCCATTTATTTGGTCGCCAACGAGAGCAGTCAAAGTTAAGGTCACCGGATCATAGACAGCGACTGCTTGCGAAGTCGCTGACGATGACGAGGCATACGAGAAATTGCCTCCGATGATGGCAACCTCATGGGAAGAAGAACTGTTGGACCAAAAGACTGCGGCCAAAACGGCAGGGGCAGGAGTTGGTGGCGATGGCGGTAGATTCAACGGGCTTGCCGAGCTTTGTCTTGTGAAAAGAGCAGGGATATTGTGGGAAAGCCAGTTTACGGCGCTGCGCCTATGATAGTGATGGCGTTTCCGTGTCGTTGTAGTTGTGACAGAGGCATTTGCGTAACCGTCGAGCGGGATCCCTAGAGATGTCACTGTTGGGTCACTATTCCCACTGTTTGAGAACATTGCCATGCCCGTAGCTCCGTATTTTGCCAAGGCTTTGACGTTTCCAGCGAGAAGCTGAGACACCTCCTGGCCGCTCGAGGATGTATCGTTGCTGACGAAAGTGAAGTTCCCTCTGACGAAGCCACCGCTGTTCGCCCAGGTCGAACTCGTTATATCCCAGGTTGCAAAACCGCCTACATTTGAGCTTGAAGCAGTTGTTGTTATGGTCTCCGTAAAGTTTCCGGCAACGTGGATTTTCCTGTCGGCCAAGGCGATGCTCTCAACAGCCCCATTCACACCACCTCCTAGCGGACTCCACGAGTTTGTCGTGATGTCGTACATGGCAACTGCCATCAACTTCCCCTGAGTCGAAGATGTTTGGGTGTCGGTAAAAGTGCCTCCAATGTACAGCTCATCGCCATACAAGGCCAATGATGTCACTGCCCCATTTAGGCCACCGTTTGAAAGAGGAGTGAGACTCCCTTGCTTGTAGGCAACGATATTGGAAGCGCCGCTAAGGGAACCAAGGGAGAAGGTGAAGCTGCCACCCAAGAAGATAATCCCAGAAGGATGTTGTACGACGGTTGAAACGTAAGCGGAGTTAGCGCCACCAGTACCCAGGGCGTTGTAAAGATCGACGCCAATAGCGTCTGCTGCAGTTTCGCTTGAGTTAGGTAGGACGCCCGTAGCATCGACGGTAGTTTTCGCGTCTAATGGCCACTCGAAAAATCCAAATCCATGTCGAGTTCCAAGACCAACAGAACCGTTGCCAGCTGCACCCGACGAAGACGTGATGTTGGCGGAGGTTAAGACTAGCTCGACATTCCCAGCAACGAGTTCATACTGTCCGTTTTGACCCTTTCCTATAGGTTGAGCAGCCAGCGCCATAGTCACTGTAGTCACAAAAGAAGAGGAGGAAGGGACAATGGGACCACTGTAAACCGGAACCACGGCATCGTCTTCGACTTGCTGCGACACTGTAGACACGAATGGCTGCGATCCACCACCGGGGAAGACTGTCACTTGCACCGATGTCCGAAGGGAACAGTCCTCGAAGTCATCACAGCCTGGGATGACTAGATTCACTACGTATTGTCCGGATGCTGATACGTAAGGCATCCAAGTAAACGTTGGGGCTTCCGAGGTGGAAGTGCCGACAGGTATGGTAGAGACAAGGACGGTCTGGAGAGTGCCGGGAATATCTGTGTCCGCACTCTTGGGCGACCATGCTCCAGTCATGGTAACGTTGGACGGGTTGGGTGCAAAGCAGGACTGGTTGTTCTGGCTACTGACGGCAGAAGCAAAGGCTCCGGAAGATAGAAGTTGCAGCATGTGGAGCCCAGGAGCAGTTCCTTTCCATCCTGAGAGAGTGATTTGCACGCCTGTCAAGGAGACCGGAGTGGCGAAAAGGAAATCCTGGTACAGTATTGAAGCGTCGGTTGACAACGGACAATTGCTTGTGCAAGTCACATTCTGGCCGGTCGACGGGTCCACGTAAGTGAGACTTTGGACGGTGTTGTCAGGGATAGAGGTGACGCTGAAATGAAAGGACGTCAGGGAGACTGTATGCGTGAGCGGAAAATGGGATTCGACTGCACCTAAACGCCGTCGTACCGTAGCCACTCTGAAACGTGTTGCCAATTCGGACGCCATACGCACTCATTGCGGCAAACGTGCGAACAGTGATGAGCGCTGGACTTCCGGCTGCAGCAAGCCAGGTATTTCCGGGGCCATCCGAGCCAGCGGGACAGAGGATTGCCTGGATGTTGCTGAATTGGGAGTTGGTGGAAGAGGGAGCCGCGAGGAGCTCTGCATTCTGAAGAGATATCGGAACGAGCGACGATGAAAAGGGCGAAGCACCTGGAGAGTATGGAACGTTAGGATTGTTGTTACTGCTAGTGGATCCGCCGGTAAACGAGGTGGTGAAAGAGCCGGTAAAGAGAAGGCTAGTGTCGGATGCATTTGAGGTTATGGAAGTAACTTGACCGTCGAGACCATGGAACGGAGGTGCAGACCAGGAACTCGACTTGGTGCTCCAAACCGCGACAGAAGGAGCCGGGGACGAGAAGTGACCACCGACCCAAAGGTTGCTGTTATGTGAATCGCAATATACGGAGGTGACTGGACCATCTGGGCCACCAGAACCAAGGGCGGAGAAGGCACCGGAGGAGGGCGAGTAGGCGACAAGGTAGCTGGCGGAGACGTTGGCGACGGAGAGAAAGGAACCAGCAATGTAATATACGTTGTTCATTGCACACGCGGAGGAAATTGACCCGCCGGAATTGGTGCTCGCTATGGCGGTGAGGGCGCCCTGAGGGGTGCGGGAGAGCAGAGAAGACACGGAAGGGTCAAAGGAGGTGGGTGTGGAGTCGTCAAAGAGGTCCAAGCCGGCGAACGCGCCAGTGAGAGCGACTTGGCCCATGCGGTCAAAGTCGACGAGGGGAAGAGAAGCGGAGACGGTGTGGGCGAGAAAGAGAGCGAAGAGCCATATCGTCGTCGTTTTGCGCGGGGGTGACATGATGGCGAACTACTTACCCCCCCTGGGCAAATGGTGATGATGGATACATTGAAAACTCGACTATTAGTTATTTAACCAACCCGACCACGTGACACGCCTCGTGTTCTACTCGTAGCCTAGTTACTTCTACTAACTGGCGTAGATCCCACAGGCTGCAGGTGAGGAGATGCCTGGTCCAGCGATCTAGAGTCAAACGTTTAGTGTTGCATCATATCACCGGTCAAGGAATGATTCTCTCACTGAGGATATCTGTAACGAATGATTCCAGGCCGCGTTGCATTCGCTTGCACCGCGGCGTCGTCGGTGACCTGTTGCGACTGCAGTATGTGCTTCTCGTTCAACCGTGCCCAGGTGTCGCGCGGCGTGGAGTAGTGTGCAATCCATCGCGTCAGATATGCTTCATCGTCTCGGGGAGGCGCCCATTTGTAAAACGAAACAGCCAAAAGCGAGAGCAGCACCGTGTTCCGCCAAAACGGCGTGAAGAACCCAGCTGCGAGCTTTCAGTACTTGGTCCAAATCCCGAAGCTCTGGCAAACCTTCAGCGCTGTATTGAGCATCGTCCGTGTGCCCTTCGTGTGCATGATTGCTCTTCGATGCGAACCTGAGCTGCCCTGGAGCAGGCAAAGCATGGGGTTTTGGGCGCAATACGACACCTGCTCTGATGAAATGCATGTTCTCGGAAGAGATGCGTCCGGGTTGTTTTCGTTTGGCTCAAGTCACACCACCTTCCCACAGGTACCCCTCACCATCCACATTCCAATGCCCACTTCACCGCGCCGTTCCAAGCGCCGTTTTTCATCCACCTCCGTGACTTCCGCCACCTGGAAGCCGCAGGTCTCGATCACCATACCGGTGGCACGCAAGCATGATTCAAACAATGTGCACGATCCCCCAATACAACCTCTTGCTTACGCATCGCTTCCACCCTCGCCCATCCTTTCTTCTACCCCTGCCTGTTCGCCACCACCGTCCGAAAGAGGCCCTCCTTCGGATGCACAGATGCGTCAACCGCTGTTCTCTCTGTGGGACTACCTTCGGGAAGAACTATTAGCGACCGACTTTGACTCGCACCAGGAACTCAAATGGGAGCGCGTCAGTAACTTCTTGAGCATACCCTTGGCAATGGAGAAAGTGAGCGCTGGTCAGTCTGAGGCGCATCCTCTCTCACACCGTCCCTCAGATTGTCGGCTTTGGATTCCTACTCTGCCTGGACTCCTTCCTTTATACATTCACAATCCAACCCATTCGTTTCTGCTTAGCAGCTTCGCGTTTTATTTTCAACCTCGTCACTTGGTCCAAGTCCCACCTCCCGCCGTCTCAGAAAGCCGATATCCTACGCACCCTTTTAGTTATCGTTTCCATCACCTTTCTCATACCCCTCGCGGACGCTAGCAAAATATACCACTCCATTCGTGGCCAGGACACTATCAAATTATACGTCATATTCAATTCCTTAGAGGTGAGTACATCCTACTTGCAGAGCCATCGCCTGATATGCAAGGGTCATTTAGATCGCAGATAGGCTATGTGCTTCTATTGGACAAGACATACTCGATTGCCTATTCTCGCGGTCTACGTTGGTAGTGCTGTCCCATAAAGTGCCTTTCTCTTCTCACTCGTTCCGCCCCTTAGTCTTCTTTGTTTTAGCGGCCCTATACGTCGGTGAGCTGAGGCATATTTCAGTCCTTTAAGTGACGACTTAGTTTAATTTGGCCGACAGTTAGTCACACTCTGGTCATGATCTACCAACTACTATCTTTGAACGTTGCAGTCAACTCTTATGATCATGCCCTTCTCACTCTCCTCGTTTCCAATCAATTCGTCGAGATCAAGGGATGCGTATTCAAGAAGTTTGAAAAAGACAACCTTTTTCAGATCACCTGCGCAGACATTGTCGAGCGTTTCACATTGTCTCTCATGCTTGTCGTCGTTGCATTCCGCAACTTGATCGAACTCAGCGGTTCTGAATTCGACTTCACGGGTGGCTTCGTAATGCCGAAAAGCTTTGGATGGTTCAGAGGCAATGTTCTGTGGACCATTTCGTACGTAAGTGTCAGTTTCTTCTGCAGAATATTGCATTTCTCAATCAACTAGCCTGTCGTGACGGTGTTGGTGTCAGAAATGATCGTAGATTGGTTGAAACATGCCTTCATCACCAAGTTCAATCATATCCGTCCATCTGTGTACGAGAGGTATATTGATGTACTGTGTCGCGATCTTGCAAGTGGAAGTGTTGTTGGGCGACATGGTGTTCGAAAGGTTTGTGCACTCGACTATCGCTATTGTTTGCAGTAATGCTCAAGACATATGTGCAGCATGCATATGTTGACCAATCTCCTTTGGTTGCACGGCGACTTGGTTTTGCATCAATTCCGCTTGCTGTCCTGGGCATACTCATCGGTCTCCAGTCCCTCAATCTTGTCACCTGTCACTTGCATGATCAGTGGGACTTCCATCTGCTAGCAAAATGGGTAGCAATGGGCATATTGTTTTGGTTGTGGTGTGTCATTCTGTGTCAAATGTTGAATAAAAACTCATCATCGGGCTGCCAGCTTCTTGGCACTCAAAATTCTTTTGGGCGTAAATTTGATTTCATATGCTAGTGGTCGAAGAACTGGAATGGATGCTCGAGCAGTGGCTGATCGGGTCAATGATTTTGGCCGTGACCCCATTGGTGAAGGGACAGAAGAGCGGCAATATAACAAGCAACTGCAGAAGATGGTTGACAATTGGCATGATGATGCTATGCATGTCAGTGAAATGGGAGAGGGACAAGGGAACAGTAAGGTCGAGATAATGGGGAAAGGAAACAGGCGTGTCCCGTTAGAGGACCTTAGTAGATATACAATGGTAAAGCGAATTTGGTGAAAAACTTATTTTACCAAGGTTGCTGTTGGCGACTGGTAAGGTACACGGCTATAAATCCTCAGGGTCCAATTGACCCTTAGCGAGGAGAAGGTCCAACGAGGGGTTGGAGGACCCCGGAAAATCCCTATGGGACCCAGATCCGGATCCGGACAAAAATCACGCTCCTTCCCAGCGGACGTTTTGAGGGTGGGGGGCCCCATCCTAGTAGCGTTAGTAGGAATAAATCCTAATTTACCAAATTTAGTAACAAATTAAATCACCGCAACTTTATCCCCTCCACCCTCTCACCGACCGCTGGAACAAAACACGAATAAACACGGCAGCCACAGCTCTTCAGCCCCCCGTTTCGACCTAATCGAGCAGTCAGTCCGCCTGCGTCACGGGTCACACTCGGCTTGCGTAAGCACCGTGGAACCACGCCGAAGGCCACCTAAGTAGGCAGGTGTTCAGCCCAAGAATGACCGCAGAGATGCGCTTGAGGTCATAGTAGGCTGGCGGATAGTCGGTGGGATACATGGATTGAGGTGGGACCGTGTCCAGAGGTATTCGGAACAGCGCAGGTCTTCATAAGTCACACCGTGCTCGAGTCGGATTAGCGTGCCCATGTCTGAGTCATATGCGTCAGTGTGTCAGCAAACTTTTCGACGGTGGGTAGCCGAGTTTTGAAGTCAATGTCAAAGTTATCGTATGCATATCCCACTAACAGAGATTGGCCCATGCTGCGTAGCGTTTGGACAGTCTCTCTCGACAGCGATCGCACAGCTTGATTGATTGCGCTGACTGATACTGAAACGCCAAGCCGGGAAAGGGTGTTGATGACCCGTTCTGGAGTGTTGCAAGAGTGAAGGAAAATGCCAAAGTTGCTCTGGAATGCGTTACACTTTTGATTCATGCTTTGCATCATAAATTCATAATACTGATAATCAAGACCATTTTCTGATACGGCCATGAACATTAGATCCTTACATAGTACTAAAGAGGGTAGCATGCATACAATGCGGATAATGGTCATGCGCTGTTGATTTCTCGTATCCTCCTTCAAGTTTGTTAGCTGCTCTGCATCTCCATCACGAGCCGCTGCCAACAATTCATCATCACCATCCTCGCCTGTATCCGATTGACCAGTTATATCCGGTGTTGTTGACGGTGGAGCAAGAGATAGAAGGCACGAGATGAGATGGCAGAGCTCTGGGGCATTGGCCACCATACCCGCAGCCAATTGCTCGACTTGGAAACCGGCGAGTTTTTTACCAGATTATTATTGGTCCAGATACACTCGTGGCACCAAAATGCCATCCATTGGAGGTTTCTGTGAGGGTTTTGATTGATGCAACCATATGCTTGGTATGGACCTGGCCAGCCCATTGGACGACGTTATCCCGAAGCTGCGGGTGAGCATGAAGCGCTGAAAGGATTGTAGGGAGGTGATCCTGGAGGTGACGGATCTCGTTGGGGAAATTGCTAGACTGAATGATAGAGAGTATAAGTGTCGAAAGCGAGAATCCATGCAACGCCAGCACTCAGAGGGCGCCTGCGATGTGAGTATCAATAGCCATCAGTCGGATGACTGTAGTTCGGCGCGTGGTTCCACAGTGCTTACGCAAGCCGAGTGTGACCTGTGACACAGGCAGACTGACTGCTCGATTAGGTCGAAATGGGGGGCTGAAGAGCTGTGGCTGCCGTGTTTATTCGTGTTTTGTTCCAGCGGTCGGTGAGAGGGTGGAGGGGATAAAGTTGTGGTGATTTAATTTGTTACTAAATTTGGTAAATTAGGATTTATTCCTACTAACGCTACTAGGATGGGGCCCCCCACCCTCAAAACGTCCGCTGGGAAGGAGCGTGGACAAAAATGGGCTCTCAGAGCCAATCTCCTTGATCTGGATCCGGACAAAAAGAGGGGTCAGGAGGGGTCCACCCAATTCGTGCATCCGGACAAATCCAGCTGGGGCGGAGATAGCCAGATCACCATCCGGACATCCAGACATCCGGACACGGGTGAACCAAAGTCATCCGAGCTAACGAGTTGACTTTACAAACTTATCGTGTCAGTCGACTGATCTCTATCTGCTCTTGCTATCCTGTTTTCTTGCATTCGCGTACTTAGAGGCTGAGTTTGGTGGTTGCGGAGCAACAAATCATATGTTTTTTTCTGACCAACAATACAACTCACTTCACCAACGTGCTCAGAGACCTCATGATCATCGACCTTGTCAATCCACCCTCTTTTGATCCGAGCAAATGGATTGGGAAAGGATTAACCTACCATCCTAAGACAATCCCTCAGGCAGTCCGTGATGCTCACTCACGTGCACTCACCATTCCTTCGAACCATATGTCATTCATTCCTCCAACGGATATCCCAATCTCATTATTTTTGGAGAAGGAGCTTCCAATCCAATCCTCTTCTCTTGCCAATGTCAATGTCAACCGTTGGTACAGTCAAGATATTCCACATACCAACCTCTCTTACCTCGTTCAACGGCCAATTCCCTCCGACAATGTCATCAGGGCTCTAGAGCGGGGAGTGAGCCAGGCCTGGCTTGATGGCGCTTGCTCTATTAGGGACCCACGATATAATGACGGCATGGATCGACTGCCATTGTGGACCATCACATTCTGGCGCCATATGATTCGCGCAGTTCGTGCACAAGCTACGTGGAAGAACTGTGATCAGTGGCTTCATCTTGAAGCTAGAACAGTCGAGACCACTCAAATCATGACAAAAGCCCGAGAGTTTTTTTCCGTCCTTCCATGGAACACGACTGGTGGCGGCTGGTTGTCAACTCTTGAGCTGGCCTGCCTCCTTGGAAAAGATTGGATATCAGACGACTTGATAGATTCCATGATGGACCATCTTTCCCAATGTGCCCGCACTCACCAGGATGCTGCTCGGGTGCTCATTGCCAGCTCTAAGTTCGCAGAAGCCATCAAGCGGATGATGGCACCAGGGCCAATCACAATGCACCACAAGGAGCCTCTCCTCACTCGCTATGCAGCCCAGATAGAAGCCGTTAACTGTACCCATCTATACTTCCCAGCGCACGTCAACGGCAATCACTGGATCGCTATCAAGGTTTCTTTGAAGGAAAAGTCAATTGCGATTGGTAAGTTGACTACCGCTGGGTCCTGTGCACGGAAAATGGACTCACCGTGATGTCATAGGTGATTCACTGCACGGAAAGTCACCACCACTAACCGAGTTCATCAAACAGTTGCAGCGATGGCTTTATTTTGCATTCGAGACACGTTTTAGTCTCACCAACCACGGATTCGAACACGCACTGCAAGACGACCTTTATTCCTGTGGGATAATTGCCGCCAATACAATTTCGCATGCTGTTTTCGGAGACATACTTTGAAATTCGGAAAGCAAGGCACGGGCGAGGGCTGAGTGGTTTGGCATTCTTGCAAAGAATTACTTGTATGCGGTAACTTGAAGAATACTTCACATAGTATTTCACTGTCAAGCGACTCAGTGTGAAGGTTTTCTAGCACGACCATCAAAGCCACGTTCTGGAAACAATACCCACCTTGTCCTCTGAGTCTGAGAGTGAGGCTGCAACCATAGCAGCAGGCGATCACAATTCTCCTAACCTGGATCCATCCAACCAGCACGTTCGAGTTGAGTTACGGTGCTGCGAATCAAAGTCAGACAAAGTAAAAGGATCGTTACACTATATCTTAAACCGACCGGAATTCGAAGCCACTCAGGCTGTACACTGTTGAATCGGTAGTATTACTTTACAATATTGCTTCCGATTCTAGACCGGTCCATTCTAGACCGAGTCTCTTTCTTATCTTTCGTTTTCTCTGATAGATAACATCAGCAAATTCCAACTCTTGTGTCCAGAGTTGTACGTGTAGTTACAGCCTTTACAGTTCTATGGCAAGGTCACCCCCTGTGCAGCTGAGTTACAGCCATGTCACAGAGTCACATGCTGTACAGCAACGTGTGATTTGTACATGGCTGTAAACTTTGTCACGGTGTGACTCTGCCAGCAAGTATTGTACTGTAATTACAAACTGGCTGTGTACCTGTATATGTCCTGTAGGCGCCATAAGTATCTGTATTTAGAGTCCAAACCCGTCGTGGCTCAGTGCATCTTTGTAATGTTTATGCATACTGTAGACCCCGGCGCTGTAGTCACTGTAAATACTGTCACAGCACATGTCACGGTTTCGACTGTCCAATCCGATCATAGCGTGACTTTGTACCACGCTGTAATTTCACGCGCGCCGCTGTATTCCTGAGTGACTGAGTCAGTGAGGTCGTTATTGTGTTTGTATCGAGTGTACAATTTGTCTACACTGTATGGAACACTGACTCTGTAGCCAACCGTAGCTACTGTAAGACAATAGTACCGTGACACGGTACGGTAAAACCAACTCTGTAGGATCTGTGGCCCTCGTCATGCACTGTAGGCATGTTCGAGTAAAAAGATATCTGTATTAAAGTAGTCTAGTACTCGGCTGTACTACCGTCAGTACTATACTCGGGCACTTCTACATCAGATATATCGCCGCCGAATTCATCATCGCCATCTTCAACATCTACTTGCATCATTAAACCGTCCCTAAGTTGTCAAAACATTAGCATAGCCCGATGGAAATAACTTAATACATACAATCCACTCTCTGCCCATTCCGCCATCATATCCTGGAATTTGGACCCATGGTACTCGTGGTTCTTGAGCTGTTCGATATTCGCTAACAACTTCTTGTATGTTGCTTCGAGCGTGTCCGAGTTGAGCGGTTGGTTGTTGCTGCAACCATACGTCTTCCACATTGTCAGTAAGCTGTGAACCTGGGGCAAAATCCACGTCAGTGCAATTTGAATAGGCGATCATACATACGTATGCTGCCACCAGCGCGAGAGCAGTGTCGGGAACCGCGCGTTGGAACATTGGAAAGTTCCGGAGGGACTTAGTAGAATTACGGTAAAACGCGGCACGGCAAATACTCTTGAGTGCGGGGTGCGCGAAGTGAGATGACCGGCCCTGCGTATGGTTATTGGTCTTTCCGTACAATGCGTCGCAACGGACACGTACTTGATCATCAACCTTGCCTTTCAAGTACTGAGACTTGTGTAGAAGATTAGCGGCCTTGTTCTTGATGAATTGCAGGCGTGCACTTTGAGTTGTAAGATGATCGGGCGCAGTCAGCTCATACGCGACAGGAATGATTTCCTGGACGATCTTCTTGATCTCACTGCGGAACGTCTGAGTATCATTGAAAAGCTAAAAGAACATTAGGTGTGAACACTAGTGGAGAAGCCTCACGTACTAAACGGGCCATGTCCTGCTTATGCTCTGGAAAATATTCTAGTATACGTTGGTGGATCAGAGTACTACGAGTATCAAATCAATCAACATACCCGCTTCTACGTCCTTGCCCTCAGCATCATAGCGTGCAACAAGCTCGAACAGGATCTCCGAGCACTGACCGGATATGGCCGTCTGTGCACGGGGGAAAGGGTATGTTTGAAAGAGTGCGAGCCGAACTTCCGCCTTTGCCGTTTCCAACAGCTGTGACCAGTGGACCGGGTAGAATCCGATGGTACTCGGCTTGAGCGGAACAGACCCCTTGGGGTTCTTTGAATATTTACCGCGACGGGGTGGGGCCAGACTTGGCAGGGCGGCGGGGGCGTCCTCACTAGGAGCAGCAGTCTCTTGAAGCGTTGCAACAGCAGCCTCTCGGGGAACAGCTAGGACATGCTCACGAGGCCTCGGAGCAGCAGCGGTATCGTCGCGAGGGTTTGGAATAGCGGGGGCGCGCTCACGAGGCCTTGGAGCATTAGCAGTGTCTTCACGAGGATTTGGAACTTGAACAGTGGGGGCACGCTCACGAGGCCTTGGAGCAGGAGCAGTATCGTCGCGAGGGTTTGGAACAGCGTGGGCGCGCTCACGAGGCCTTGGACTCGGAGCAGCAGCGGTATTGTCGCGAGGGTTTGGAACAGCGTGGGTGCGCTCACGAGGCCTTGGAGCAGCAGCGGTATTGTTGCGAGGGTTTGGAACGGCGTGGGTGCGTTCACGAGGCCTTGAAGCAGCAGCAGGATCCTCGCGAGGCCTCGGAATAGTAGTGGGGGCACGCTCAGGCCTTGGAGCAGCCGCAACAGCATCTTCACGAGAACCTTGAACAGCAGCTACGCGAGTCTTTGGAACCGCGATAGAAGTGGTTCCGCTATCCGCGACCTTTCTACCAGACCCAGAACGTCTTCTTTTGGACCCACGGTCATCCCCATGGTGGACGGCATTCCGAACGTTGTCGAGATAGGTCGGGGAAGGAGCCTTACGACGCCGGTTAGTTAAATTATGCCGATCAAGGAGATCATAGTCGGCTCCAGGCTAAAAGAAATATGAGACTCATGATGAAACATATAACAACAAGCACTTACAAGTTCGTCACCTCGGCGTACTGCAATACGACGTTGAAGTTCCTCGCAATTGTCCACGACCTGAGAAGCACCATTCGCCAGGGTGACGGAGTTGGAACGAGAGCGGGCTGGAGATAGGAAGACTCGTTGGGCAAGGCGATGGTGCTGGGAGGGACGGTGCTGATCATCGTCCTCGTTGTTGAGGTCACCAAGTTGATCGTCACCGTCGTCATCGTCGGTATCTTGCTCGTCTACATCCCCATCATCACCTTCGGCCTGTACTTCTTTGCCCTCATCTTGACTACCTGGACCTGGCTGATCCTCGTCCATGTCCTGGTCATTGTCCACATCATGCATAGGACTGTCTTTATCAACTAGACGGTCATCTGTATCATTGTCCTGCCGTTCCCTAGGCAAAGTGTCATTCAAGATGTCTGAATCAAGTATCCCTACCAGTATGAAGGTGAATAACATTGTGGTAGAAATTAGTAGAAGTACGTACTATGATCATCATCCTCGACAGTGCACGGCCACTGTTCTTGGTCGCCATGCGAAGATTCTGATTCAATTTCGGACAACGATCCGTTGAATAGATCGCGTACTAGTAGCTGCAAGCGTACTGCGTGTTTGGGTTGCGAGGAGGAACGAGAAACCTCGGGAGAGCTTGTTCGAGACTGGTGATGAGGAACAGCGCTCTTGAATCGATCCTTCCCGTAATCCTCCGCGTTTTCTGTTCCGACGTAGGAAGCTGGTGGTGCTTGGAACTGTAAGCCAAAACGACCCCTTGGACCCGACTGTACGGAGACTGGCTGAGAATTAGAAGGCGTTTGATCGACTTGCATTGCACCCTAGGCTCATGGTTAGCAAGTACATCACAAATTGTTAGAGAAACTACCTGTTGTTTCCTATCCGCCTTCTTCTTACGTGACCGGGTGGTTGGCGCCATCAAATTAACTGGTTCGTCCAACAGAGCAGCCGTACTGAACTGTTTGCCAGTTGTCCTGGGCGGCTCCTCGATGGCATGGGCCACTTTCTTCAACTGAGCAATGCGCCCCCCTTTTCCAGCTGTTGCACGGGTTGGACGTCGTGGAGTTTGTGGATCAGGTGTCTTGGGCTCGGGTGGATTAGACTTCCCTTTAGCACCACGAGCCGCTTTCGGCATGATGAAGAAATGGGTAAGAAGAGGTGAGGGATGAGGGATGAGGGACGAGGGAGCAAAAGCAAGCTTGAACCCTGAGAAAGTTCCGGCGGGGCCCAATGATTTTATAAACGAATAAATTGATTCAATGGTCGCCTCGCCAGGCCGCGGCGGACAGTGGCAATGCTAGTTAGTGGCGGCATATAAACATTTGTCATGTTCAGAACCTTAGTAAATGCTTGGCACGCACTAGTAGTAACTACGGGATAAAAACAAAATTTCCTTCAAGGCCGTATTGATGAGGATCAAGATAGACGAAAACGCTACGCCGTATCCTAACCGTTCGCTCCGAGTTAGTCCAGTTCAAAACAGCTCACAAAAAGACATACTTTTGAAGCCACCAGGACTTGAATTGCACCGGACTCGAACAAGCGTTCGACGATAATCTTGTCCTGTTTGTCTAGTGCCTTGTGGTAATACCCTATACCGTGCTTGAGACACTCGGCGAGTCTGAGTCCCTGGTTGCTAATGTGGTCAATGTGCGGCTGCAAGTCCGCTTCGTCGATATTGAGGAACCGATCGGGCTCGTTGTCGGCGGCACAGTGCAGTAAAAGATCGTCTACGGTGAGACGGCATTGGCGCCGGGAAGAAACTAAGACGATGACAGGCCTCGTTGGAGCATACTCCACAATGGCAAGGTATGCCGGCTTCGACATGGCGATCATCATCAAGGAGGGATAATGAGGGATGGTGAAGCTTTGAAGGTGGATGTCCATATCGAGCGGTCGCGAACTGGATAGATAGTGAGCGACCTACAGACCGCCCCCCCCCACAGACA
>JBBPOM010000076.1:0-55413 GCA_038091455.1 Leccinum uliginosum
GGATAGCATTCTCCTCGGCGCCTCGTCCCTCGCCGTCGTCACCGTATACCCACTCATGAAGCGTTTCACGTATTGGCCGCAGGCCGTCCTCGGTGCGTCCCCCCCCCCCGTTTCATATTACTTTATATGTGAACCCGACGACGACGACGTGTTGACCTTGTCCCGGCTTACGGCTCACTGATCACGTTGTCTCCAGGCTTGGCGTTCAACTGGGGCGCGTTCCTCGGCTGGTCCGCCGTCGCGGGCACGACGGACTGGCACGTCTGTCTGCCCCTCTACGCAGGCGGGATATGCTGGACGCTCGTCTACGATAGCATATACGCGCACCAGGTGATGCCGGTCTTTTTCTCTCTCTCCTTTTTCCGCGAACGTGCTTTCTCACGATGTGACGGAACAAGGACAAGACGGACGACGTCAAGGTCGGTATTCGCTCGACGGCGTTATTGTTTGGCGAATATACGCGACCCTTGTTGAGCGCACTCTCGGTCTCGACTATTTCCCTTATTACGTACGCCGGCATTCTGAATGATCAGGGTGCGCCGTTCTATCTCGGCGTGGGTCTCGGGGCGGCACAGCTCGCTCGGGTGCTTTGGAACACCGAATTTAATAGCCGAACAAGTTGCTGGCGAGGCTTTGTTGGTTGTGGGTGGACTGGATTCTGGGTGTGGATGGGGGCTTTCGTCGACCATGCAGCCATGGCGATAGGAGTCATGTCATGATTCGATTCTCAGTAATATCAGTCGTCACAATCGTAAGTGCTAATAATGCGCTAAAAATGCAAGTTAAGGCTAAAGGGCTACAAAAAATTGAACAGTGCGATAGATAACACTGGCAAGGACTTAAACTATATACACCAGAATGACCCGGACTGTTGAGACAAGACAGAGAGACAGAGAGACGGATGGATCAAGCGGGCAATTTTCGAGCCTTGAGCCAACCGTTGAAAGTGACGACGAAGAGAGTCCAGCAAAATGCGAAGCACGTGATCGCCACTGCAACATTCAGGAACATCATCATGTCTGTTTAGTAAAACACCGATCAACACGCCTAGTCCACGAGGGAAATAAAAATGCGGCCGACCGTCGCGCCCTTTCCGCATGGCAGCCAGGGTGAGCTCTTCTGTGCTAAACATAAACAATAAGCCACCACATGCTAGGAAGAAACTTCCTAGCGCTTCCGTCGGCGGTCGAGAAGGAAGCACGGATTTGGGAGGTCCGAGCCATAAGAAGAAGTACGTCAAGCACCTGACAACCGAGAACCCGAGCAGAAGCCAGCCCCATAATTGATGAACCTGGACCTATTCGCTCGTCAGATAAGGCGTACGGAGACCGAAGATTACACCGAATGGGCTGTACCTGAAAGACATATGTTTGCGCGTGGGCACTCATGGCAGCACCCGTGATACCGATGACGAGCGCCGGGAAAGGATTGAAGCTTGCTCTATAGCTAGGTGGTTCTGTAACTGTGATGGGCCGATTTGGTCCTTGAGCACTGATCGCAGAACCTGCCAACCAACGCCGCACGCGCCGAGACTCCATCCCCATTCCCACGAGACCAGCAAACCAAAACATGAGCTAGAGACGATGAACGCTGAGCAACATAGCAGCCAAGTTAGCGCGTACCCACCGCAATGCTGATGTGCTGAACTTGCTTTGTCGTGTAGGGATCTCCTGGCTTGGCGCCGAACCTCTCCATCCACGTGTTGGTGATTCCATAAAGAAAGATGACGGTCGACTCCACGAATTCGGCCGAGATGGTGTTTCCGATCGGCGAGATGTTCCAGGCCCAACCCATCTCCGAGTGTGAGCCCAAAAAGCGGGCAAAGGTGAACAAGCCATAACACCAGAATATTCCACCCTCTGGAATAGGCAAGGTCAAGGAGAGATTACAAAATTAGTCTGACGCGTTTTCTTACTGATCAGATGAGCAAGGCAGACGTTGATATAACTCTCGCGACAGCCCCCAGTGTAAACAACGATACCAGACAAGAGCATTGCAAATGCGGCAAATACGAGGAATCTCTCGAGGGTGGCGTACGCGAACTGTGAGATGCGGCGCAGTAGGGACTGCTTAGGCCTAGGGATCGGGTTAACTATAACGTCGCGAAGAGTGTCGTCGGAATGCCTCGACGAAAGGTGAGTGTCCGCATCGTAAACGGATTCGGACAACGAGTTGTCATGGCTATGGGATGGCGAAGGCTTGATCTCGTCGTACTCTTCGGGGTCTTCCGCGACAAGACTGGAATACTCTGGCGCGGAAGGACGCGTATTCTCGCGACCTAACACCACCGAACGCCAAAACTGACCAAAGCTGCGTTCGGATGAAGCCATGCAGAAGGCATAAAGACGGAAGAAAAAGGCGACGATGTCAACTGCTGACAAGATCAGACTGATAAGCAGAACCAGGTAACCATGTGTGGAATGGGTTGAGCCTTCATACCTGTGAGATCGCAGATAAGCGGATACGGTAGGGCAGTGGGTTACGGCAACATCGCTTACATATCTGGTGTGAGCTTACGGTAGAGACTGCTTGTGGCACAGCCAAGGGCGCAGAGTGCGTAAAACGAGACCATCGCGACTCCGTGGAGGGAATGCTTGGCTGAGCGGAGAGAGATACCTGGATGTTACGCTGGGGTGTAAGAGGGGTGTGAACGGAGGGAAGGGTAAGACAATAGAGCATACCGGCGGGGAGGGCGACGAAAAAGGCGACGGACATGAACAGGGCGTGAAGTACGATCAAGGCAGGATAGCGAGGGATGTCGGGATCGCTGTTCTCTATATCTATGGACCAGTAAGAGGGCGGCGTAGGGGGATGCCACTTGAGGATCTCCGTCTCGTTTATCTTTGCTAACGGCTGTGCGGAATGCATGTGCATGTGTGAGTCATCGCGGGCATGGATGCTGAGTGCGACAGATAGGGGTGTGAGGAGGAGAAGGAGGAAGGAAAGGTTTAGAATGGGGAGGAGGGCAAGTGTACGGGATTGAGAGGATCGCATGTTAAAAGGAGACGAGTCAAGAGTTCGTAGTACCAAGCTTTTCAAGTCGACTCATTCATCATCATGAGAGTGATGACCAATCAGTATGACGTCGACAGCCGAACAAACTGCACTTCCGTTTTTGGAATTAACCACTTAAACATGGTCGACCCTGCAGTCAAGCTCAGTGAGCGCAGTCTTCTCCGCAAAATAGATTGGTTCATTCTTTCGTATTGCTGTCTCATGGTAAGTCTCGATCGTCCTCATCCCAGACCCATCTCATTCTCGCAGTACTTCACCAACTGTGTGTTCTCTCCCCGTATACCCATCTTACCTTCTTCAAGTCCGTTCAGATCTCGATCGTGCCAACGTCAACAACGCTTACGTCTCTGGAATGAGGCAAGACCTCGCCATGCAAGGCGACCAATTCAACGTGGGCATCCACCTTTTTCCCATCCCTCCATCCTGAACACTGCCCGTATCAGATAATAAATACCATGTTCACCTGTGGATATATCATCGGAATGATACCAAGTAATGCTTCCATTTCGTTCCTCCCCCGTGATATTTCACATCGGTCATACAGACAATGTCATGTTGCAACTCGTCCCTCCTAGGATCTGGTTTCCGCTCATGCAGATTACTTGGGGTGTCCTCACTTTCAGGTGCGACCCCCCTGTCTCGGCTCACCGCCCTTCCAATTGCCGTCATCCAGCTCCAGTGCAGTGCAGAACGTCCAACAGGTTCCCCTTCTCTCTCTCTCTCTCCGATCGCACTCGCCTGCTCACCATTCTCCGTAGCTCTACGCGATCAGATTCTTGCAAGGTATCTCCGAGGCTTCCACCTTTGTCGGAACCCATTATATCCTCGGCTCGTATGTCCACTTTCCCGCTTGGAGTACTGCAGTGGTCCCATTCATTAGATGGTACAAGCATAGTGAACTAGGCAAACGTTCCGCAATATTCACTTGTTCTGGATTGGCCGGCACACTGTAAGCACTAGGCTCATGTCTGAACAAGGGCTAATTCCTCCAGTTTCTCGGGTGTTCTCCAAGCAGCTGTCTATCAGTATGTATTCTTTTCCGTAATCACTGTTGTCTTCATGTCCGTTCTTGTAGGCATCTCGGTGGTATTGACCAACGGAGTGGTTGGAGGTGGCTGTGCGCAACATCCGTTCTTCTTTGCGCCCTTCCAACGATGGTCTGATAGGTTCATCATCGACGGTGTGATCACCTTGCCGATTGCCTTCTATGGATTTCTTGTCTTTCCGGACGTCCCTGCGACAACCCGCGCATTCTATCTCACTGAGGAGGTCAACCACTCTGCCTGATGCCAAATTCTGACTGATTTGACCGATCACCTGTCAAATTGCCAGGAGCGCATCTTATCGTTCGATCGCCTAGCGCCCGATCACGACGTCACACGTCGTCCGCTTTCTTGGGCCCTAGTCAAACGAATTCTTACTCGCTGGCGCTGGTATGGATGCAGCCTCTTGGTCAGCTTTCAAGTTCACCTCATTCACCACATAACAACCCGTTTGATGATAGTTTGCCATCTCCGGTGAGACGGAGAGCTTTGGCTCGAACAACTTGATGGGTCAATGGCTCTCGGCCATTGGCGGATACTCCGTTGAGCAAGTCGGTCAGTCCGAAGTGACAGCCGCACTACCGTAAGCTAATGCTTTACAGATTATTACCCCTCGGGCGTCACAGCCGTCGGCATCATATCCACTCTGGTCTGCGTCGGCTGGACAGATCGTACCCATGCACGGTGGCCCGTCCTTGTATACCTGTGTTTTTGTTGCACGACCGCTGCCATCTGCATCCTGGTGTGGAACGGCCCGACCGCACTCAAGTTTTTTGCCTATTGTATGTGGGGAAAACAAAAACGCGTCATTTGCTAGCGATGAATGATTTACTAAAACCGCAGCTGACAGATATTGCCGGTGCAGCATATTCGGGACAGGCGGCGACGTTTGTGTGAGTCAGCAGACGAGCCCGTTCTGAATCCCGTATTCGTAGTGTAAGTGACTCACGTTCATGCAGCTGGGCCAATCAGATTTGTGCCGACGACGGCCAAGAACGTGCCATCGTTCTCGCGTCCATGAAGTGAGGGTCTTTGTTGCCCTTTTGTCGTGTTATCGCTCATCCCGTGACCTTTTTGCACAGCATGTGGAACAATGCAGTCAACGCTTGGTGGCCACTCCTCTTCTATCGGGCGACGGACGCCCCCCGGTTCACGACGGGCATGATTACCATGATATGCACCTGTGCGGCGACGCTAGGAGTCACTTACTTGGTGTGGTACCTAGAGCACCGAGAGCGCTCGGGCAACGTAAAGACCGAGTGCGCGCAGAAGATTCAACCTCGATTCTAGGAGTTGAGCTTTTGCTTTGGTCAGTGCAGATGGATAACGAAAACGCGTTGAAACATGACATGGACACTTGGTCTTGTTATATTTATGCTAACGATACATACATGCTTCTTGGAACAATGAGAGAAATCAAAACGGCATCTCTGATACGCACAGCACACCAGGATGGAACCATTCGAGCCGTGCAACAACCAGCGCTCTTCGTCCCGAGGAATGGTTTTAAGAAAGAAATAGAAAAAGGAAAGGAATAGCAACATGTCGCTCGACAGCACGAGGGATTATCGGCAATACACGGGTTCAGAACCAGCGTTCACACCGACAGAGGCGGTATAAAGAATAAAGGAATGACCATGTATAGATACCCGCTCGAAGCGTCGACCACTATGATATACCTTTTATCGTATTCGTCAAAAAGGCATTGACATTTTGCAAGAAAAGAGCGGCTCACCTGTGTCCGGCACCAGACAATCCACACGTTTTCCGCTGCAAGTTTACTGCTGGTAGAATTGCGGGGGAACAGCAGGATCGTACGTCGGATAGAGCATCAACGGAGGCACGGGTTTACGATCAGAAAACTTGCGCGTGAGATTCGCGCCGCCTTGTCCACTGAGTTGCTGGGAGCCCGACGACGATGGCAGATATGGAACTGAGGTCGGGGAAGGCGTGCGATACACCACCGGGGGAGGGTAGCTTACCGCGCCATGGTAGTCTAGCTGAGACGCGTACTCTTGTTGAGGCGCGTACGCTGGCTGCGTAGCGTAAGTGCCGTATCCCCACCCGTGTCCGTGTCCGTGACCCGAGGAGCTTCCGCTCCCGCTAAGCCGGTGCTTATCGATCGAGTCTTCCTGACGTTCGTACTGGTCTGTCGCACCGGGATCAAAGGTGACAGCGACGGCGAGATCGCGCTCAAGACGTTGACGGTGGCGTTTGCGGATAAACCACGTGACGGCGATGAATATGAGAATGAGAACGACGATGCCGACGAGGGCAAACACGCCGCCTTCCAGGGAAGGGTTCTGCAGGAATGAATTGGGAGGATTGGTCGTCGCGCTCGGAACTGGCAGCGTGCTCGTGATATACACGACTTTAGTCCCGTCAGTGCTAGCATAGACGATATCCCCCGCGGATGACGGGTCCGGAATGGGTGTCGGCGTAGGAGTGGGCGAGGAGTCGGTACTGCTGGTAGTGATGGAGGTCGTCGATGATCTAGTCATTTCAGTCGACGAACATGCGACGCTCTTCAAAACAGACTTACGGAGGAATCGTTTGAACTGGGGAAAGTGAAGTGGACGTCGAGCTAGTCGAACCAGAAGAAGGAGTCAGGGGTGTGCTGGATGGAACAGAAGAAGATCCAGACGATGATGAAGTTGGAGTCGGTAGACTGCCGGCGAGACCGCTGAGACCGCTGAGTATTCCGCCAGGATCCATGGGGTTTCCGGTGTTCAGCGATGGGGTAGGGGTCGGTGGGACCGGGCTCGCAGTGCTCGATGTCGAACCACTGTTGAGAGGACTGTCAAGGAAACGAAAAGTTGGGCGTAACCATTCTGCCTCTGGACGGTTGGGACTTACACTAGACTTCCCAGGACTAGATGGCGGGTGGATGACGCGCTGAGAGGATGAACACGCGATTCGACGCAGCTCACTTACCTCCGCCAAGGCCCTGCCTTTTGCTGAGGAGACGACGATGGAAACCACGGTTCACGTCCATGATCTCTTAAAAAGAGCGAGAACGAAAGAGTGACTTGCAAGTTAATGGCCAGGTGGGTGGTGCATCAACACCAGTGAAAAGGAGAGTGAGAAGAAATGTCTGGAATGCTCTCTTCTCTCCGCATCCAAGAACACTTTTGTTGGCATCGTGACGACGACGGAGATTGCACAAAAAAGACTTGGCACGTGTTAGATACAAGGTATACACAAAACAAAGATCATGATATCAATTAGAAGAACTGCCCCGCTCGATCTCAGCGGCTCGACCTCGTCGCTAAGCCATAACTCTCTCCAGCAGTCCGTTCCATGATCTCCCTCAGTGGCCCCAGGAGGCGTGTAAACGACGATGCATCCAGCGCCGCAACTTTAAGCTTGGGCTGACTCTGGTCAGTCCGTTGCACTGCACTCACTGTCGCAGCCCTGGCTGCAAGCCTGAGCAAAGACAGCTCTGTCCCACGACCGTCAGCATAAATAGACAAGCGTGGTACATGAGCAATTACCTCCGAAATAATCTCCTTTCTTGAGGCGACCCACAGTTATCTCGCGCCACTCATCGTCCTCGCACCGCTGCTTCTTGGTGACAATCGCTTCCCCCTCCTCGACAAAGAAGAACGTGTCTCCCATCTCGCCTTGGATAACGACCGCCTCTCCGTCGGGGTACACTCTGCTCACAAGCGCATCCGCGATCTTGCTTCTCTCCCCGGGCTCAAGGGAGGAGAGCAGTGGCACCGTAGACAAAAAGCGCTCATACATGGTTCGCCGCCTGTGAGCGGCCTTTAGGATGATAGTGCGGAACGTGATGCGATCCAGCGCCCACACAGTCGACGCCTCCATAGCTTGTACCGTCGCTGCACGAGGATGCCCGTACATCAGCGCAAGCTCCCCAAACGAGTTCCCCGGCTTGCACTCCATGACCTTGCGTCCATAGACGGGATGATATCCAGGTTGCAAAAACTTGTCAGGTTGGGACGACATGGTGGAAGACGGGTTCTCGGTTAGCCATGTGGGTGGTAACGGCTCAGGATGGATGTAGCAGTAGAAAAGGCCCGACTCGACGACGTAGAAATATTCGCCGACGTCGCCCTGGCGGATGACCACCTCGTCCTTGTTGACGTGGCGCTCCTGCATCGCGTTGAGCACACCGGTCTCTTGTTCTTCGTCGAGGTCACGGAATATAAAGTTGTTCGCGATAGACGCCTTGATACGGCGGAGTTGGTCCGGCGTTTTGGGGTAGATAGGCAGAGGGTCGTCATGTCCACTGTCAACGGCGATTGGCTCTGCGCTGACTGATGTGCGGCGCGCCAAGATGGTGGCAGAGGGGGCATGTAGGTAGTCACTTGGACTCAAGGAGAGAGAGTTGGACATGGTGGGTGTGGACGTCGCATCAAATCGCGCAAAGGGGGTGGAGGGATCGGTGGAGAGGGGCGAAGTGAGAGGGAGGTCGCGACCGTCGAGTGTGAAGGTGGGCGGTCCCATGCCGTTGGGACCAACGTTGGGATCGATGGAGAGCAATGCGTTCCCGGGGACATTAAGTGTACCAAACGGGCTTTGAGAAAAGGGGGTGTTGTGGTACGACGACGGACGGCGTTGCGAGGGAATGTTGGAGAACGGAGAGATGGGCGTCGGCGTTGTGTTGCGGGGACTGTCGACATACAGATCTGCGGGCAATTGCCCCTGTATGGTCGACAGGCCTCGGTGTGCGAGCGCGTCCCGTGTGCGTGTACGCTGCTCCTCCAAGCGCGACTGGAACCAGTTGGCGCAGAACTGGAGGGCGTCTTTCGGCTGCACACGGTGCACGTCGCGAGTCAGGTCGGCAACGAGCGCATCAAATGTGGACATCGTAGCGGACAGCGAAGACGAGGAGAAGATGTGGTTCTCGTCTTGTTTTATACACTCTCCCACGTTTACAAAACGACAATTATTATCATCTTACAACGACACACCGACCCGTCGAGAACAGAACAAAACATTCCTATCAATAAAGCTGACCATCACCTGGGATGCTGATATTGTGCCGAGTATCCGCCCGCTCCATAGCCCTGTTGCCCGACGTGCGCTGCCTGAGCCTGTGCATGTGCATGAGCAACTTGTGCCTGTACCTGCGCCATCGCTTGTGCTTGCGCCTGGGCCTGCATCCGAGCAGCGTCCTGCGTGACAAACAATTGCTGTGGGTGGGGAGGGTACCCCGGTTGTGGAGGAACAAGTGGTTGTCCTGGCTGCTGAACAATTATTTGCTGTGGCTGCTGTGCTTGTTGCTGCTGTTGCACTTGCTGTTGGGGAGGATGGTGCGCGTGTGCGTGAGGGTGGGGAAAGTTAAATTGAGGGGGCGGCATCGATCCAGGCGTCGGAGATGGTCCATACAAAGGGCTGGCCGTAGACGTAAAGTAAGGGTGCGACAACGCTTCTGTGGCGGTGATCCTCTTGCTGGGGTCAAACTGCAGCAGTCGCTCAAGTAGGTCGATCGCTGTCAGGATCAGCTCAGCCGAGCATTATTTATCTGAGACAGCAAACATACCCTGAGGCGACGCTTTGGGGAGAACCTGCTGAAAGGATAGTCTGGGGTATTTAGGGTATTGCTTGATAGTAATTTCTGGCTGTTCAGACCGTTAGGTGACAAGAAAAATCAACGTGTGACCGCGTACAGAATCAGTGGCAATCTTCCTCAGCACACGGTCGTCCGGGGTACCTATGATCCGCATGATGTGGAGCAACTGATCTTGGTTATCGCGACCACGGAAAAGAGGCACGCCGGAGATCATCTCTGCGAATATGCAACCGCACGACCAGACATCGATGGATGTGTTGTACGTCCGAGAACCTAGAAGCACATCGGGAGCCCGGTACCACAAGGTAACAACCTGAAATCTGTGTTCAAAAAATAAATCCCAAACATAAATTTTCTCGCATGTACCTCGTTCGAGAACGTGTTGACGGGGACTCCAAACGCCCGTGCCAGCCCAAAGTCACCTAGCTTAAGTTCCCCCTTGCGATTGATAAGAAGATTCTGGGGCTTGAGATCACGGTGCAAAACACGATTTTCGTGACAGAAAGAGGTGCCTTTCAAAAGTTGGTACATGAAACTTCGGACCGTCGCAGGGTCGAGAGCGCCACGGTCGCCGTGTTGATCCATATATTTCTTGAGATCTTGGTCGCAATACTCGAATATAAGAACGAGCTTGGTCTCCGTGTGGATGACGTCGTGAAGGCGCACGATGTTGACGTGCTTCAACTCCTTCATCAGGGAGATCTCCCGGATGGCAGTGGACGGCGTGCCTTCCTCTGCATCCAAGTGGATCTCCTTCAGAGCGACGATTTCGTTGGTGGTCCTAGAACGCCCCTGCAGCAAATACAGTGAGATGAATAATGTCAACGGCGGGCGGAAGCGGCGGGTGCAGCACCTTGTACACCGTGGCATATGTACCCTCACCTGTGTCGAATCAGTGGGTGGAAGTACCATCGGAATCAACGTTGGAGCGCATACCCAGTTTCTCTAGCTGGTTTATATCAGTACGAAAGCCCGGCGAGACGATGGGAGATGCTCACCTGGATGTAGTTCATGCTGAGTTCGGATGACTGGTAGGATTACCGGCTTGCGAGGTTACTCCAAGTTATGTGGAGCAGTACCGAGCGGATGAGCGTACGGGAACGGATCGCTGTTTGACCGCAGTCCAAGTCAATTGCTCAGCGAACGTGAACGGTAAAGTCAACGTCACCGATCCGGCCGAGTCGCGCTAAACAAAATTTTGTTGTCACTTCCACAGTACGGTAAAGTACGAAACTTTCTTCTTCTTCTTACAACATGCAGACTGGTCTATAGATCATGACGGACTCTGCTCCAAGATCGAAAAAAGCCCGTACAAAATCTTCCACGCGAAAGACCAAACCCCCCGCGCCTCACTCTCCTGCAGACGAGATACTGGTGGAAAATCATTCTGCGACCGCGGTGCGTGCACTGGAGTATCATGGTTCTCGCGCGTGTCTTACGGTTTCAGATCGCACCCAAAAATGCTCGCTATGCCGAGTCCTCAACGTTGGCCATACATTCTGGCGCAGAGCTCGGACAGGATCAAGCCCTCGAAGATCTCGCAGCCCATCAAGTTGAAGGAGCCCTCGACACAGATCTTGCTGAACTAAGTCTTGGACAGAGATTGTCGGCCTTGAACGGCACCGACGCCGAGAACAAGGGCTCAGAGTCAGACAACGACCAAGAACCGGGCACGTCTTCGAGGCCAGATAGACAGCCAGATGCTCCCAACGTCGTGCCTGCGCATTCGCTTACACGGACACTCATACAAGCTTTACATTCGTCTGATTCACGGCTTTTAGAAACCTGCTTAGCACACTCTGACACGTCGCTCATCCGCAACACCGTGAGACGGTTGCCTCCTCAACTTGCACTACCGCTTCTCTTAGCTTGCATCGAAAGGCTAGGAAGAGGTGCAAGAGCCGCAAACATGAAGGGCGGTGGAGGTGGTGCTAGTTCGCAGAGAGGCACAGTTTTGATCACCTGGATAAAAACGGCGCTCACTGTGCACAGCGCTCACTTTATGACAGTGCGTTCGCCATCGTTTGCACGTCCTTTATGCAAAGATCTCACCAGTCCCAGATGCCGGATTTGGTCGCCAGACTGGCAGGTCTCCATGCTATGCTCACAACGCGATTGGCACTACACGGAAGTCTGTTATCTTTGAACGGGAAACTCGATACAGTGTTGTCCCAAATCGAAATGCGATCTTCATCGGCTCCTGCATCATTGGCATCAAAAAGTGGTACTCTTGGCCATCCACACAATGCGCGGAAGCCAACGCGATACGTAGAAGGAGAAAGCGAAGAAGAAGGCGATCAGATGAACATAGAACTCCCAATAGAGAATGGTGATGAAGAGGGTAGTGTAGAGGACGTCGAATTGGGAGGGGAAAGCGAGGATGAGGATGACGCCGTGGATAGGGACGATGAAGATGACGAGGATGACGAGGACGAAGAGGATCTAGAAGAAAGCGGCGATGATAACGAATCCGATGGCAGTGGACCTCCATTAAATGAATTCGGCGACGATGACGAGGACGACGAGGACGAAAGCGAATGACGGTCTCTACATGCACCGTTCTCCTAGTTGACTGCAGACCAGTCGTGCGCAATCCAAATAGATATTTCCGACACTAATATCGTGAAGATGCACCCGAGTGCTAATAATCCTCTATTCTTCTATCCAGTCGTCTTGCCTAACACGTTCAACATACCGCTTGACCCACACGGCCCGTCGAGCGTGTTGAGACTGGAGCTGTTGTCTGAGAGCTTCCTTCCTTTGCTCTTCCCCGTTCAGTTCCTGTCCATCTTCCCTCGGTTCCACAACCTGCGCTACTGTGTTCATTTCCGTACGCAGCCGCCCTTCCCGCTGACGAAGTGCGACTCTCCTCCGATTATATACCTCTGGGTGCAAAGTAACGAGAAACAAAGTGAAGAAGGACGTCACTGTGTGTAGGAGAGTTGGCGGTTCAGGTATCGTCGCGGCTTGTTGCAGGGGCCAAAGTAGTTTATTCTCATTGTGGACGTTTGCAAGGGCAAGACCATCAATGATCCCATTTGATTGCCTCGGTATTGGAGGTCCTTGTGCTTGCTGAGCATCACGAGTTGGCTCGGTATTCGGAGGACGACCTTCTGCCTGCGGACGGTTGCGGTCTCCAGCACGATTGTTGTCCTGAGCTACGGGAGCCACAGCAGGAGCAGCATCAGCGGCTTCTCCAGCTAGGTTCGCTCCGGCTCCCGCCCCGTTTCCCCCTGCCCTATCCAATGGCCGTAAAATGACGATGCGAACGTGACTCCAGATCTCGTAAATGATCCATGCAACCAGGCACAATCCAAGTAGGGGCTTGCGTGTTGGGGAAAAGAAGTAAAGGAGGAGCACCGTCCGAAAGACGACCATTAACAAGGGAACGAGTAGGGCGCGCATGGGTATATCTCGGATAGCATTTCCTTCAGCATTCTCCGCAACGGCGGGTGCTTGGGGGAAATCCTGCTGAACGTTGACATCCACATTGGCATTCGGCACTGCTCGAAGAGGCGGAAGACCGAGCTCTCGAAGGAGGTCGTTTACATGCGGAGGAACAGGTGACGCATTCGAGGCTGAAGTAGTAGGTGTCGGTGCTGGCGGCAATGGCGGTGGTGATGGTGGCAATGCGAGAATGGAGAAGGTATATGTAAGGACATTCAGAGCATGCACCTGCAAGGGAGAGGGTGTACCCCTTGGTGTTTGAAGGGACAGGTATGTTTTGTCGCTATAAGGTTCGTTAGCAAAAATGGATATGTCACAATAAATTCTCGCACTCGAGAGTGATAATCTTGTAGTCAAGTGTATCTGCGGAGGGAGGGCTTGCAAGCGGAGCAGCTGTGTCCAAGATATCTGGCCAAGTGTATCCTAAACGCTCGAGAGTAAGCTTCGCCGTACTCCGCTTGGTATCCGCGTCTTCCAACGATGTCGACGCAGCCAGTTTGGAGTTGGAAAGCCAACAAAGTGCCTGCGAGTGCTTGAAACGGATGAACGCGAAACCGTCATTTGGGTCTGAGGCATGAATGTTGGAGAATGATTGTCGTTGGAACTCCACAGCAGAGCTCCTATTTGCCGTATGAACCACAGAACTCGGAGAAGGCGATGTTGTGGTATCGACGTTTGGTGGATCACAGGTCCAAGCTGACGGTCGTACAGACAGGTGGACCGTACGTTGGTCATCTTGACGCTGAGTGAACGCTAAGGGTAAGAATTGTCACTTGGCTCTATGATCCTCTTACCGTCCATATCTCGGATACTTTTTCCTGATTATCCAAGTACCGACCTCCCCATATCACGCGCTGACCCTCTGGCTGAGGATGGCCAGTGCACACGGAATGTATGGCTTGCTTGACTTCCAGTACGGTCGCACTTTGAGGTACTTGTACGTCGAAAGATTTGTAAAGTGCAGGCAGCTCAACGTGGATGATCACAGTGGGGACAGACATGACGGTGACTGACGATGAAGCATATGTGCGGATAACTAACGTATACGTGGAGGTCACGTGTACTACTATGATAAGTACAACATATAAACGTTTGCGACCGCTGCGATTTCATCCGAATGAATTCATAAAGAGACACCCCTTTGAAGCCACACATGCCGTGCCCCTAAGACATCGAGTCCATTGACGCACGCCGCGCCCGATCGGTGCTACCAGTACGAAGGCCGGGGCAAGGCACCAACCCCTAATCATCCACTCACGGTGTAACCATGTCAGCATTTGAGCCGTCCGTCGTCATCACGCTCCTCTGTAACTCGTCGCTCGTCGCTGTGCAAGACCGCGAAAAGTTTCGTACCAAGTGGGACAGTTCTGTGAGTGAGAAACACCCAACTCGGCCAATGCTGCATTCATCGTCGTCCTCAGGTAAAGCGGAGGGCGGATACATGGAGCAACTTACCAGAGTCCAGGAGGAGCTCACGTCCACGGTGCCAATTGGAGTGGGAGTCCCAGGTGGTCGAATACGTCAGCTTTCTCTGGGACAAGACCCGGCCACGAAAGAAGGGCGGCGTACCCACACAACTTGGCCCTGACATTCCGTTGTTCGGACCTCGTTTCATCCCACCGTCTTACCTGAACCAAAGTAAGCGATCGGGGTTGCTCGACATCAAACCAGAAGTACAGTACCTGAAGTCGGTCAACATTGTTCATCCAATCTACTATCCGGAACTGGCTTGCTGTCCCCAGTGTCAATCTCACACTGACGTGACTTGGGACGGATGGACCGGGACCGGAGCTCGGGAGCTTCATGGCATCTTTGAAGAAGAAACTGCGCTGGGCCTCCAACTGCGATGCAAATTGTGCAAGTCGAAGAAGAGCAACAAAGCAAACACGAATGATGCTTCCGGGTTAGTGGTCAATCAGAGTCTGCCACAAGTTGACGACGTCGCCGTGGCTCCGTCGTACAATCACTGCTGGGCAACGACAAGCAATATGTATTGGAAATCCTGGGAGCATTGTAACATTCCCCGTAAGACACACATCATGGTTCGTTACGAGCACTGATTCACTTGTTGTCAGGTGGCATGCCCATCTTTCTCCACCGTTGTGGCTTGACGCGCGATCTCTTTGACTTGATCATTGAAGCACGCCCTTCGACAACGACAGGTGGGCTTGCTGAACAGATAAAAGGTCAGTGAAATTACGACGAGAGCAAAGTTGAGTGTGACTCACCTGTTATAGAGCTTCACTTGCTTGCATATCACCGCCGCAAGTTTGAATTTTTGAGCAAGCTGAGTGAAGTCACTGCGGGACCAAAGAATGTCGACTCCTTCTTTAGCACGAGCCGCAACCAGATTCAAGCTTTTTCGGCATTCGATGATCCTCGAGGGTTTGCTGGCTGCTCGATCTCTGCGGGCATCATTACTGAAGTCTACTCTGACTTTGCGGAGCGTGTGAGGGAGTGTAAGTCCTTGTACATGTCATCAACAGGTGGTACCTAGAACTTGAAGCTGCGTAGCACTTCTCTGTCCATCTCTTTTTTTTTTGTTCGGTTTGATTGCTACGATCTACTATTTTCAGTGGTGTCGATTGTTCAGTCGTTTTTGCCATCATGCCACCTTCGAATCGATTGCATTCTGCTAGTCTCGTTCCATGGTTGTATCTGTTGCAAATGACTCGGTCACGGTCGTGGTCCTAGCAAATTTACCGACCAATCGACCCCTTTACGAATGGCGGTGCTACCGACTACCTATAGAGCAGGAACTTCCAGTGTACGACCTGTTTTGGAGCTCTGGTATGCTAGTTCAATCATCTCTATAACCTGTGTAGTCTCTGCCCATTTCACCTCCAATTCCTCGTTGTGTCGGATAGCTCCCGCCAAGTTTCTGAACAGCTCGATATACTGCCCTGGAGTTTCCGTGGGCCAACTTGGATACAGATCAATAATAATTCTAGTACAATCCAATGAAAAGATGTTCTCTCACATGGATTTCGTGACGGTCGTATTGTCTGATCCAATATTTTCGACAGTCCCGTAGATTTCCGGGGGTTCCCTGCCGTATCCCGGTGCAAAGATATCGCTGACGGTGGGCATGGTCTTGAGTTGTTCTTCTTGCGTATCCAGTCCATACTTCGTGTACACTCCTTTGGTACCACGAATCGCATAGCGCAGCTGCGGCGCCTTCGCAGATAGAATGTTCGAACGAAGCAGCACAGTGAACAGGTTGGGAAAGGGCTTCCCGACGTTGTAGTGCAAGTAAATCGTGAACTTTATGAATTTCTCTTAGTATTTATTCCGAGGAAACAGGGTCATGGTTACGCGCACAGTATCTTCAACTTCGGGTCTAGTGACACCGCGTATGTTCTGGACGAATGCAGTGATTTTGGCAGGTCTGCCGAAGAGCCTTAGGGCTTGATCTAAAAGGTGAGATCCAAGATCGTAAACGGCACCTGCACCGTCCTTCCAGGATGACCTGATGCCTGGGCGGTATCGATCGTAACTGAGATCAAAGTTAGCAGCGCGCTCGCTTCTAGCGGTAGCGGATTACTCACTGGGATTCAAATTCTAACAGACTTCCAAGGTATTGTGGAGACGAAGGGGGGAGTGCTAAAAGCTTTGTGAGAGCAATGTGGTCCGAATCCCACCGCCTATTCTGGTATCCATACAGAACGAGTCCCTTTGACTTGGCTATTGCACCGAGCTCCTTTGCTTGGGCTTCGGTCTCTGTGACGGGTTTGTCAACAAGTACTGTTGTGGTGTCAGATGACTTGAGCCGAATGTGTATGAGGATACATATACCATGCTTCCCAGCTTCCAAGGCGGCCTTTGCTAGGGTGTAATGAGTGTCGTTGGGAGTTCCAACGATCACAAGTTCGATTTCTTTGTCGGCAACCACATCTTCGATCGTCCTGTATATCTTGGTCTCAACGCCAAAACGTTCCTTGACTTTGCCTCCAAGGGACTTTGGGTTACGTTCCAACACGGCGTGAAGAGTGAATAGGTCAGGAAGAGCAAGAACGAAAGGGACATGGAAAGTCAAGCCCGCAAGACCAACTCCAAGGACGCAAGTTTTGATTGGTGCCATCGACGGATGATTAATGTGAAAGACGCTGTGAATATCTGAGGGGGCATTTACATTGTCGTCAGGTTTATATATGTAGACCGAGTGGAAAGGTGGTTTGATCGGTCCGCGGGCCGGAGCGGATCCTGGTCTTCGATTCATGTGACATCATACTCACGTGACGCACTTACATTGACCATGTGATCGCGTGTTGAACCATTTCGTTAAAGACGTTACAATCTCGACTTGCGACTTACCATCCGATCATGTGGTCGTTCTACCCTCTCCTCCTTCTCACTGGGAATGTACTGGCACAGCTACCCCTCTCAGATCCTCCTTTTATGCCCTCAAATGCCTCAGCTGGTGCAGTTCCATCCCCTCCTGGTGTCACCCCAAACACCCAATGGTCATCGCTGCTGGGTGATCTTCTCTACTTTTACGAAGCACAACGAAGTGGTAAACTCCCCGCGGCCAATCGTGTCAAGTGGCGGAACGACAGTGCCCTCTCCGATGGCCAAGATGTCCACCTTGACTTGACAGGCGGGTATTATGATGCAGGAGGTACTGTCCAACTCAAACGAGAGATGACCCCTTTTAACTCTTATCGCAGATTACATCAAATGTACATTCCCATTGGTTGGCATCTTTTCTCCCCCGTGTCCAGGTCTTTATTGATCATGTACTAGTCTTTCACCCTCATGTCGGTATGCTGGGGAGCAACCGATTTTGGCAAGGGTAAGACTTGAGCTTTTGGTATTGTTTTCACAATGGCAACGTTTGCGTAGGTTATGACCTTGCAAACCAAACGCCCTATCTTGATGCCATGTTACGATGGGGCCTAGACTGGCTCATGAAAGTGAGCTAGCCGTACTCGTGTTTAGTTCTCCTACCTGACGCTTTCGAAGGCACATTCAGCAAATAACACACTTTTCGTCCAAATATCCGATGGTATTACATGTCTTCGCATTGTTCACGTCATCTGCTCATTGAGCCATCTAGCTAAAGTTGACAACAACTATTGGGGAGGCGACAAGACCATACCTGGTCCACGAACGTCGTATCAAATCAACGCTACAAGGTAATCATCACGTTTGATAATTTGGCTCGGCATCCCTTCTGACTTACGATAGCCCCGGGACTGATGCTGCCGCGGGTGCGGCAGCTGCTTTTGCAGCTTGCTCTAATCTCTACCAGAACCACGTCTTCTCGAATTCTTACTCAGGACCGGCAACTCTTCAGAATTCTACCTATGCATCGTTGCTTTTACAACATGCACAAGAACTATACACTTTTGCTACGAGCTTCCGCAAGACCAAATACCAAAATTCTGTCCCCGAAACAGGCGATGTATATCCCTCCTCAGGGTTCGGCGATGAACTTTCCATAGCAGCGTTGTTCCTCGCTTGGGCCACGAACTCGTCTTCTCGATTCCAGGAGGCACAATCTTACTACACACAGTACAATCTCTCTAGCTACAACGGTGTCTTTAACTGGGATTCCAAAACTCCTGGGATCCCTGTGTTGTTTGCGCAGACTACACAAGCAAATCCTGCTTTTGGCAACCTCTCCACTTGGCAGAAGGAGGCTGAATCGTACTTCGATAAAGTTGTATACGGAGGCGGAAATGGATACATCACTCCGGGTATGGTGTTCTAACTCGACCTTACTGGTATCTCACCAGTTGACAGGCGGTCTTCTATACTACCCGGGCGACTCTGATGAGGCTAGTCTCAACCCCGCCCTCAACGCAGCCATGCTTCTGTACCGATATGCCCCGCTTGCCTCGACACAGACGAAGAAGCGAGACTACTATGTGAATACTCGTCTACTGTGCTTTTCTCCATGATTGACTGTAGAACCTCAGGACTTTGCGAAGGGCCAAGTAGCGTATACTTTGGGCAAGAACCCCATGTCTGGTAAGTGTGATGCTCAGCCCGGCGAGAGGTCTATTCCTGAGATATTCGCGCCGTTTGCAGTTCCGTACATTGTGGGTGTCAACCCTAACTCACCGCAGAACCCGCACTCGGCGATGGCAAGCGGAGGAAATAACATGAGTGATATCAACCATGATCCTCCACAAGAAGCCCATGTGTTGTATGGTGCTGTTGTCGGTGGACCAGACAAGTACGACCGTTATTTCGATATTCGTAATGACTGGCCGGAGACCGAGGTTCGTTGGTTGAGTTGAGTGATGGTGTCGACGCTCATCTACTTGCAGCCTGGTCTGGATTACAACGCCCCCATGCTGACCCTTGCTGCTATGCACGTTCTCAACGATACCTCGGATCCATATTATACATCTCTACAAGCTGGTACTTATGAATCCAAACGACCACAGGGTATGCCATGTGACGCAGCATACGAGCAGGGATGCGGCGGCCCACAACTTAGTCAAGCTGGGAAGATTGCGATGGCCGCCGTCGTTGGCCTTACGGGTGTCGTCATTTTTTCATTGGTCGGGTGGTGGGGATGGCTGGTGTATCGCGGGAACTATGATCCATTCTATTAGTACGATAGTACTTTGCTCCCATCTTATTGGTTTGCTGGCACGTTTGCACATTTTTCCTCCCGGCGAGTGGGGCTTCTCAGTCAATGCGTTGCCGTCCCATCAAAGAAAGGAATTGGGCTGTTGAATGACTTGCTGTCGTCGTCCAGGTCATGCGTTCGCCCACAGCTCAGGCTGCTGAAATTGCGGATGCTCGAAAGGTACGAACGATTGATTTATCCGATCAAGGCGAGTGATATATACATCATAAATTGTCAGATTCATAGAATTCCAAAGTAACATTCCTTCAATCACGTCTAAGTTTGATCTGGCATAACAAGCTCCAAGACGGCAGACGGTGCGGTTCAGTAGACCTGTCGAGTGGAGCTAAGTGAATCGCCACGAGCGCGTCAACGGTAAGCTCACCTCAAGCACGTAACGTTCTTCTTCCTTCAGAGACTCCAGGAAGGCGCCTGCGGATTCTCTATCCATCTTCTCGTATTTCACCAATGCGCCCACCAAGGCCTCGTAGACGTCCGGCACAGGCCAGGTAGGGCCACACAAGTAGAACGCGCCAGCCATGTTCTTCAGCATATCCGCCAGTGATCTAGCGTCTTCCAACATTTTGTGTTGGATATAGATCTTCTTGGGGCCGTCGCGGGAGAACGCCAGACCGGACTTGGTGATAACGTTGTCTGAGATAAAGGCCTCGATTTCTTCGCCATAAAGGAACTCCTGGTGTTGATGACGAGAGCCGAAGTAGTAGTATGTCGGGCCGACTTCGACGCCTTGTTCAGCGAGCCATGCACGGTGTTGAAGGAAAGCACGGAACGGTGCAGCGCCAGTACCAAGGCCAGCCATGATGATAGGCTGGGAATCATTTGGGGGTAACTGTTATGTGCGTCAGAGGTGGGAGAGGGTAAGAAACTGATGTCTTCGCACCTTCATGACACTAGGCTTGATGGATACCGTCACTTTCTGCCCGATCTTGAGGCTGTTCAGGTATCTTGTACACTGACCATAGCGAGGAACACCTGAACTTCTGTTTAACGCCTTGCAATTCCGAAGTAACAAGATGCTCACCGCTCGGGTCTGCCCACTCGACCGTAACAACCAACAGGTCGACGCGATTGCCCACGACACTCTGCGCGCTTGCAATACTGTAGTGCCTTGGCTTGATGTCCCCAATCATCTCGCAGAGCGCCTCAATGCCCGGCTGGGCACTGGGGTATCGTCGAAGAATCTGCGCAAAATTGACCGTGTCCTTCTCATTCGACTTCTTGAACGTCGACGATCCTTCCGGAGAACCGATGAATTGGAGGGAAAGCTTCTGTACGGGCTCCTGAGCGTATGGTGCGAGAGCGGTATAGAACGACTTGGGTGGTTCTCCGAAAAGGTCAATCTGTTGTTGAAGAGCCTGGAATACCGTACGGCTGTGCATCTTTCCTTCTCCTTGGGCAGGGATGGTGACCACTCGATCGGGATCAACCCCATACCACTTACAAAACTCCAAAACTTCCTCTGCATCATTCCAACCATGCACTCCAAGCGCTTCTCCGATGGCATACTTGAGACCAGTGCCTTCGGTGTTGAACTCGAGGTGAAACACGTTACGATCGTAATCAAGTGGAGTGAGGCGGCGATTGACCGTACACGTAACCAGATAAGTACGCTCTTCAAGCTCAGGGTGGAGAGAAGAAATCTGGGGAAATTCCTCGGTTACCGGTGGGGTGGGAAGAAGCGGGGTGAAAACCGAGGGAAACAGAATGTGCTTCGCGGCCTCGTGCCAGGAAGTTACTTTTGATCCGTTGTAGACAGTTTCCCCCGAACCGGTATCAACGGCAACAGTATTGAACTCGAAGCGCCTGAGCGCGGCAGAGGTGTCGGTTGTTTGTGAAATGGGAGAGGAGACTTCATGATCTAAGGGTAACTCGACTTGAAGGAGCGATTCCCAGGTATGCGCATTGAGTTCGGAGAAAACATCATCCGATAATGCATCGGAAACGAGCCCACGAGCCAATCTGTAAATAACAGCCTGGTTCGACACCTTCCCAAGGTATAACCTCAATAACGCGAGATAAATGACCAAATCCTCGGCAATATTCCTTGCATCTCCGGATAACCCAGATGCCAACTTCTTTGCATCGAGTGTGTACAACCTGATTTTCCGCTGCAGGATCGACGTCAATGTCTGCGACGGAAGGTTCTCAAATAATTCCGCGCTAGACCAAGGTGTGATTACGAGGACAGCCGACCCCGGCTTCGCGCTTTCCAGAACGGAGTGACGCGTAAGCAGCTGTGACTCGAAGATACACATGAAATCCGCAGAACCGTTGGAGTTCAACGGCAGTTCCAGAGAGACAGGCAAGAAAACATTGTCACCCTTCTTTGAAGAGAGAATGATACGATCTGCGGTGATCCCACCTGCTTTGCTGAAAACGTCGTGGTCTGTCAAACGACGCATCGAAGCTCCATGGGAAAACGTATTCGCGATGAGCTGATGGAAGAAATCAATGTGGTTGGACGGGGTACTGAGGAAGACGAGTTTCGTCGACCCATTATCCAGACTAAGATCTGCGGGTGATTTATCGAAGAATGACGTCAAGTGGGAGTAGAACTGAGCAGGGTCAGAAATGAATTCTTTCCCTTTGTCTGGAGTGATTCGTTGGGCGCGGATCACCGGGCCAGGGCCAGTGGGGTCATATAGAGATGAGAACACGTCTGCGAAAAGGGGACCTCGGGTAGTTTCATAGGGCACGTCGTCAAACACGTAGACTTGTTGCGCAGTGGAAGGAATGACTTGTTGGAGTTCATCGGCTCTCCATGGACGAAGAACCCTCACGATCACGACTGCCACCCCCACTGTCCTGGAAGCCAAAGCCTTGGCAAGAAGAGCGAGCTGCCCATTCAAAAGAACAAATACAGTACGCGCGTTCTTGTCGCCGGCGAATTCGAAAGGCGCATAGCCAGCGGCGCGGACAGCTTCCGAGACGGGCAAGTCGGAAACGTCCTGTACATTGTTCGAAATGAAATTGTGACCAACTTCGCGAGCGGCGCTATGGTGATCAAAAATGTGCACCACATGCCAGTCCTTGAGCTTGTATGCAAGTAGTCCGAGGTCGAGCGATTCTTGCGGAGTCGCGGACAGTATGATGGCCAGGGTCTCGGGGAAGATGTTGAAAGAAGTGGAGAGGGAGGCAAGGGTCGGAGAAAGTGAAAAGGTGTCACCAACAGGAGTGACCGCAGGGACCTGCACGATTAGCCTGCTGCGAGCAGAAGCGGGGGGTATATAGGTTAGGGATGCCGCCATTGCAGCCAGGCCAACCGGAGTGGTATAAGCAGTGAGGATACAGCCGGTGACGGCGTCCTTGCTGCTCCCTTCAGCCAACCGACCTACGATACTGAGGCCAGCGCCCGCCCTGGTCTGGAGGGGAATTACAGGAGCAGAATGGTCGAGAGAGGCGGCCCAAGACTTTGTAAGGGATCCGAAGCCAACCTGTTCTGCGACGTCATAGACATAGACGGCAGAGCTTACTACAGTGCGAGAGACAAGGAACTCGAGGAGATCAGATGCAGAGCTGAGCTGGGGGGGACCTCCGGAGAGATGTAGGAGGGATTTGAGATCGTCGGGGGAAGCGACGAGGGTGCGGGACGAAGAGACTGATGGAGAGGCGCTACCTGACATGGTGAGCGACGTAGAGAAGGTGTTGACGCTGAAACGAATTGCAACGCATTTTTATATTCGATGACGATCGAATGGTGGGACACGATTGTGCCATGTCGTGCAATACCCGACGAGATCACGTGTGTCAATAATAGTCAGAAGGGGTTAACCCAGCAAGGAGTTAACCTTTCACTTGGGACGAGGTACAGCGAGTCGCTCAACCCCATTGCAGGTCATCGATGGAGTTAAACCCTCACTCGCAATGAGGCACCGTCCTTATGGATTACCCGCGTCGAACGAAACACATTTTAAAATTACACCAAGAGTCACCCGACTCATCCCGACTTCTGAGTTCTGTCACTCCCACCGTGTCAGACGGCCGACGCCACTACTCTCTGAGTGTGTTGAACATTCGATCACCCTATGTTGACCGGCATCAGTAAGATTTGGACCAGCACTCGCCGCCACTCACAGTATCCCCGAGTCCCGGATAAATCAATCCGTCGCGAGTCAACTCCGCGTCCACAGCGGCAACCCAGATCTAGTAGCACAACTTGGTCTACTGATCAAACATGATGGGTGAATAGGACCGCCTCACCTCGAGATCAGGATAGCTTTCCTCTATATGTGTGAGGCCAGGCTCTGACCCGAGCACGACGAGGAGCTTTATCTTGCTCACTGCGCCATGTGACTGCCAGTGCGAACAAGGCAGAGAATGTTACTCACCCGGGATCCCCCAGTCGACCAGCATGGTCAAGGCAGCGCGCGCAGTCCCGCCCGTGGCCACGAGCGGATCTAAGAGAAACACCGTATCAACTGGCGGAACCGACGGCAACTTAGAGTAATCTGCCAACGTCCAATCTTAGCATCACAAAGCTTTACAGAAACACAAGTACGCGCATTCCACTGGCTGCAGGCTGATTTTCTCCCGAAATAAACCAAGGTGGTAGACTGGTGCCGTACTGTCCGTTCGTAGGCAGTGTGAGACCTAGCTCAGGGGGTGATTTTTGTGGATTCACATACGGAAAAAGCTTGAGAAGCGCATCCGCCATACCCAAGCCCGCCCTGAGAATCGGTGTCAGGCCGATGCGTGGTTTGATCGTAGTGCCCCTGAACGCCGCTACGGGGGTTTGCTACCGGCGGCCACCACTGTAGATTGAGCGACCAGAATACATCAGCGACGGCACGGGGCGCTCACCCCGTCGAACGGCTCTTGTTCGAGATCTCTTGAAGCCTCCACACCTAGAATGAAGCTGATATCGTGGATTCCCTAGTACGCAGGTGCCTCTGCTCAGCCAACGATGCGGCCGTTTGCTCTGGTTCAACCCACCTCACGGAAATCCTTGGCATTGGTTGTCGCTAACCGGAGTTGCGACAACCGTGCATTGACGACGGGGTGTGACAAAACGTGTCGTTTACCTGGCATCACCACAAAGATAACGACGAAAGAGCGACTACCGAACAAGCCAGTAATACAACTAATATCCGCCTTCCCGTTTGGGCGACTCATCGCTTCTTGTACTCACAGGATTTCAACACGCGGCCACGAGACACAAGCGCCGTCCACTCCTGCTCTGGAATCACCGTCCTGGCCACCTTTCTGAACTGAAACAACGTAAAGTGGCTGTTGCCATCGTCCTGTGGAGTGTTATCCCATTGGTAACCGGGGTGATGGACAACGGCTACCTTTTTCTGAAGCTTGAAGCCAATCGAACATATCAACGAGGTGAACTCGTTAACGTTTGTAAAACGGCTGGCAACCTCGGCTATCATCAATTCACCCCTGTCGGCTCCGTCACTTCTCTCTCGAAATAGTGAGGCCTAGACATTTGCGCACCCAGGTCGAAGGATTCTCCAAGCTTCTCTTATGCATGTGGACCAGTTGGTATTCATGAGGCTGAGCGCACAAACCACGACATCGACGATCTGAGCCTCTCCCTGAGTGGACTCTGTGGATTGCGGTTCAGAACCTGGCAATGGCACCCGAGAACAGATGTCTGCCTCGGTTACATAGGCTCCATCGGAAACCAGATCGAACGATAAGACGACGAAGTTCCTAGGAAGCAGAGCCCGGGCAAGTGCAGCATCCCCACATCCAAGGTCTGCGATCACAGTCTTCGTGGGATAGGACGATAATTCTGATACATAGTACGAGACTGGATTTGACGGCCAAGATTGTACTTGACGTCTGAAACCAGTATGGTACTGCATTTGTGTGAGCTCGCGCCAAGGACTTGGTGATCGCTCGCACTGACGTCTTGAAAAGTTTTGGTATCATCCTTCATCATCTGGACTGCTTCGAGACTATTCGATTTGTAGAGGATTTCATTCAGTAGCCTGGAACGGACGAGTTAACGCAAGGGGTCTCCACGAAGGTTTGGACGAACCTGAAACGAGCGCCATCCAAACTCTTCTTAAACGTTTGCTGAAGTGGGGTCAGATTGTCAGTGTCCTGAACAGCGGCCTGAGAGTGTTCGGGTACGCTCGCAATGGGCTGAACGTCATGTTTCGCATCTTTCTTTTTTGCCTTTTTCTTTGGCGGAGTGGTTTTCTTGTCAGAAGTAGTGGGCGGCTTTGGGGAAGGTTTCGTATGATGGCTACGCGTTTTTCCTGAGGAGCGGGGACTCTCTGCATGCTGATCGCGTCGAGAAGGCTGGGATGCAGACTTGATTTGCTTCGTCCTTTTCTGTTTTTGTTTCTTGGACGCGTCGTCATTCGAGGCTGCGCTACCACCGAGCGAACCGATCAGCTTGTCAAGGTTGACCTGAGCGTTGTGGAGTAGCTCCTGCTCCTCCGAGTTGACAGTGCGCTTGCGCTTCTTTGGTTGGCGCTGTGCATGGACTGGAGGGGATGGCACAGACCAGCCAGGGACGTCGAACAAGGCTGGCATGATCAGAGTCACGCGTGCAATGCGAACGTCGCGTTTTCTCAGCTCTTCTTGACGCCCACATGAATCTTCCACGCCTCACAGCTGCTCATGCATCGTGTCGTACAGGTATAAAGGGACCATCCCTTCTTTAAGGTTTACATCCTCCCCTTCTCATCCCCTCCCTTCCAATGAACGGAGAAGGGACACCTCCTCCAGCAACTGCAGGACTCAGAATTCACAAAATGACCAAATCCCAAGTAGCTCGTTCGCTAGCATCCCAGGCCACCACCCGTTCCTCCCTGGATCCTCATCAACACGCGGCTACTTTGTACATTTCCGAGGTATTCGCGAATCGACACGATCAGCCGCCGTGCATCTGATTCGATTACAGATCGGAGACACTTCGCCTGTGATATCGGCAAACGGCATTCACAGCAAGCACGAGGATGCAGGTTCCCGATCCATCAGATATTCTCCGGCCGAGGTGGCAACGGTGGATGATTCTCCCCGTCCTTGTCTTGCTATATTACTGATTCGATCCAGTCGTCGCCATCCACCTCCATCAAGAATTCCGCCACAACCACAGAAATGGTCATTCCAAAGAGCACTGCTACGCAGCATCATCCTTCATCCGTGCGTCCTTTTTTTATCAAAGCAAGATCTGGCTCGCTAACAAGCACGGTCGACGTTTTCGCACCGACTGTGTTAATTATAGAACGGAGACAGCAGCTCGAACGGCGCGTCATCTGCGCTTCCCACAGAATCAGGTTCTGTCTATGTGCGTGTTCAGATCGTTCATGTCGAATTCGTCGTTTGACACTCACTTTTCAGGAGGAACTCGCCCTTCTCCATGATGGCACAAACGATACTCAAGGTCGCAGTAAAGACCACGAGCTTCGAACAGCTCCCATAGTCACGCGTGACGCTTATGTCGCCGCAGGATACCGCGATAACGGGACACAGTATGGTGTCCTGGGCCGCGCATTGCATATATTGTACGTCAACCAACGCAGGGTCCTCAGGTGCTTGATGCAATGTGCTTCATAGCAATAAATCGCAACCATATTCCCCAGCGGATCCTCGACTGTACATCAACACGGTGAGAGCAATCCTACTCATTTTACAGAGGCTATTCATCTCCCGTGTGTTATAGAACGCGCCCTTCTCTGCAGTCGTATGTGGAGTGCAGGGATCGGGAAAATCACATACGGTCTCGATCCTGTTGGAGAGCATGTTTATTGCAAACCTTCGTCCTATTGGCTTCTTGCAGAAGCCTTTGGCTGGTTTAGTTCTCCATTTCGGGGAAGGGGGGCCGGGTGCCAGGCCTAGCGAAGCCGCATGGGTGGCATTGTCGGATGTACCTACCGTGCAGACTCCGCGGGTCAAGGTATACGTCTCACGGTCGTCGTTGAAAACGATGACGGCCGTTTATGCCCCTCTGGGTAACCGAGTGACGGTCGAACCCCTGCTTCTGAAAAAGGACGAGCTCGACGCTCAAGCATTCTTGTCTATGATGGCAATCGGGTCATCCGAATCTGCCCCGCTTTACATTCAGGGCGTTCTAGTAGGCATATTTTTTCTTTCTTCTCTTCTCTGATGGGACTAACACATTCTAGTCTATTTTGAGGGATCTAGGAGAAAATTTTCACTACGACGAGTTTATGAAACGACTCTCGGACAAGAAAGAGTCGTTCAACCCTGCTCAGCAAATGGGGCTAGAGCAACGCATGGCCTTGCTGACTTCTTTCCTTGATACCCGCTCCCGATCACAGCAAGCTAACCGATTCGCCGCGGGGCAGCTAACCATCGTCGATCTCTCGGACCCGTTCATCGATCCCGCGTCGGCGTGTGGATTGTTCGAGATCATCACTCGCTTGTTCGTCAGGGCGAACGTCGGAACCGGCAAAGTGCTCGTAGTAGACGAAGCTCACAAGGTCAGCTATGATGAGAGTTTCCATGCGCCGTTCACTGAACCCATCTCCCGTCCTATCTCTCTAGTATCTGTCTCCGTACAAGACTGTAACGGGGCTCACCAAGTGTTTGCTGACGTTGGCACGCGAACAACGGCATCTGGCCATGCGCCTGATCATAAGCACGCAAGGTAAGGCGTTTATATTCCCCTCGCCCCTTGATCAACCGTCCAATCTACGTTTTGTCCCTCAGAACCGACCGTCGTTCCCCCAGTCCTGCTCGATCTCTGCACCGTCGCGATCTTGCATCGATTCTCGTCCCCGTCTTGGTGGGAACATCTAGCCAAGCACGTATCTGCTGACATCTCTGCCGAAGACGCCTTTGACCGCGTGGTCAAACTCGAGGTGAGCTCGTCGCACGGGTCTTTTTTTTTTACTTCGGTTCTCCGGTCGCTGACGATGTTTTGCAGACGGGTGAGGCCATCGTTCTAGCTCCCTCTGGGTTTGGCGTATTCCCGGACGGATCGCAAGCCTCTGCCATTCTTGGGGCCCAGAGATTGGGCCAAATTCCCAAGCTGAACCAGTTTGGAAGACGATACATATTAATGAAGACTCGTCGCCGGGTCACAAAAGACGGGGGTGCTTCTATACTGGTCGTGGAGAACTGAGCATATCTTTCCGTCGTCTGAATCTAGTCGTGTTTCTATGTGAGTTCTCGTGTAAGGTGCTATCCCAGTCTGGTTACAACCACGGCAGTGATATTAGGGTAGAATACATCATATGACGTCCAATAGAAACTTGCTGTAAGATCGAGTATGCTTAGGCATGTCATAACTATGTCATTTGAGGTAGAAGAGTACGTCATGCAAGTGGAAAAGATGTGCATCGCAGTGATGAAAGAACCCATCTAGTGGGCTCTGAAATGGTCCGAACAGGGTGAAAGATAAAGATCACATAGAAGTAGTGACGGTGAGGATGAACCGGTGGCAGTGCAGTCAACGCAACAGACAGACGGCCGGTGTGGTATCGGAGTGGATGAAGGAAATGGGGGCGGCCAATGCACTACTCGACACGCATTGGGCTTCCTGGAAGAATCACGCTCTGCGATATTGGATTTCCCGTCCTCTTGTTGCGACGACCGAGCAATGTCGCATTGTCTATATCCAGCTCAAATCCTCTCGGACCTCCCGTACGGCGACCGCGATCGCGAGTTCCAGCTCGTCCGTCCCATAAGATCTTCTCCGGGATGACATTCACAATAGCAGGCGCATCCGCGCAGCGTGCTGCAACTGCTTTCACGTCTGCTGGAGCGCCGCCGTTAGCTTGACCTCGTCGATTGCGTGCCTCGTTGACTAGACCCTGATCGTCCGTTTCATCTTCTTCGTCGTCCTCGTTGAGCCCGTGCAAAAATCCTCTTGCCCCTGCGCCGCCTCGCCCATTGTAAGCGCGACGACGAGCTCCTTCTTCTTCCATCCGGTGCACTGCGTACGTGATATCGAAGGCTTCTTTCAAAGTTGCCAGTCCAGGAGAACGTGTTGTTTCGAGTACTCCATGTGCAGCACTCAAAAGAGGTGAGTCTAAAGGTGGTGTTCGGGCATAGCTGCCGGGGGATGGTGGAACGGGTGGAGCAGGGTCTGTGTTACACCATGGATGCGCCAGGAATTCGTCTATGGTATATCGTTGAGCTGGATCCACACAAAGCAGGTGTTTTATGAGGTCTTTGGCTAAAAGTACAATCAGCTCGAGGATGACATTCTCGAGAATTCCGAGAGAAATACCTGAACTACTGATATGATCCCAGAAAGGGCTCAAGAACGTGTAATACCCTCGAGCAACTTTTTCTGTCAGAACGGAGATGCTCTCATCGTAAAACGGTGGAAATCCGCAAAGCAGTGTGTAGAGAACGCATCCGAGTGCCCACATATCGACGCTCTTTGAATATCGCTCATCCTTGACGATTTCAGGAGCAGTATAGCCGACGGTTCCGCATGGTGTCATAGTTTCCTCGTTCCACACAACTTTCGATAAGCCGAAGTCAGCAATCTTCACGCGCCCGATGCCGCCGCCGCCGACATCGGGTATAAATTCGCCCTCATCTTCCTTTTCCTCGTCATACGGACGTCGTATGATAGCCTTGGAAGGAATTATGGGTATTTGTTCGAACAGCAGATTCTCCGGCTTGATATCTCTGCACGTGTCGAAGGGTTAAAAATGGTGGAAATGATATTGCCTTGTAGAAATGCTCACCGATGAACCACGCCACGCTCTTCATGCAGATATCGGATGCCATGCGCAACTTGCAGAATGACGTGCCTTGCAAGATTTTCGCTAAAGTAAGTGAGCTTGACGATCTGGTGAAACAGTTCTCCTCCCTCCATGACTAGCGACAACTGTGAAACAAGCCTAAAATTCATAGGGGATAGTAGCTTACGTTCGAGTACAAGAAAATAGTAATCCAGCGATTCGGAGAACGAGATTAACTTGACTATTGATGGATGATTTGTGCCGCGCATTATTTGCACCTCTGATAATAAATTAATGATTTGCATTCATCTACCGAAGATCGGACGCGCCTTTGAGAATATTTGCACGCTTTACAAAGGAAAAGTAATCAGTTTCACCGTATGGAAAACACAACAGAAAGCGAGGATGTCACCTCTGTGACGCGCGGCATTTTCTTAAACTGAGGACTGAGAAGTTTTTCGCCGGCCTTACAGAGGGACAATGTGGTGAAGGACGAGGTGTGCAGGAGCGGAGACCAGAAGGATAGTGGAGGAGGGTAGGGTGATATGAACTACTGGAGTCCGAGGTCGGGTATGGATACTTACCTGAGATGCGTTGAGTTCGTGCTTCCGAACTACTTTGACTGAGCGACGTCATCAGGGGGAAAATAAGATCCGAGACCAATGTTAATGGGCTCACCGGCTACTTTCTCACCGGTAGAAAGGTCGATCGCTTTGTAGACATTCGAGAAAGCGCCACTGGAAGATCGACGTTGTTTCAGACCATCTGACACGCGTGCCAGAGTGCTTACTCTCCCATCTGAGCCACGAGCCTGAATTTCTCAAGTCCCTTATATGTGGGCAAGTTCGATTTGGGATTGCGCGCGTCCGATGTGGCTACCATGTCTGCTTTCACAGCAAGTTCGGGAGGCGGGTGGGATTGATGGGTTGGCTCTGGGGCAGGTGGTATTGGTGGTTCCGGTTGTTGAGGCTGTCTGGTGGTATCCTGAGAGGTCCGCGGGGGTAGGGGTTTTGAGTGGTCCTGAGGGTCAGATTCAGGCTGGCGATGGTTATGATGTTTGCGAATGAGATCTAGTGAAGGTGGTGTGAGTCAGGTTGGAGATGTGGGGTGAGGATACGGACTCTTGAATGCGGCGACCACTGCAGGCATCTGTGCTGTTGTCGACGAGGATGAGGAAGGGAGTGGAGGAGGGAGTGAGGGTGGTGGAGGTATACGCTGCTCGTCCTTTTTGTCATTCCAGCCTGTGTTGGAGCTCCGCTGCCTGACGTCATACAGCCGTTTCTCGCCGCTATCCCTTTTTTGGAGATAACAGAATGCATGTTTCCTTATATGGGTGTAGCATAAAATAACTATTTACATGCAAGAGCGCTGTCATCGGCTCTCCCGTTCCCTGCCAGTGTGTACCACTCGGTCTCTCGGTGGCGTGTGTACGAGCAAAAAGCTTTGCACAGGCGTGTATCCCACCAGGCTCACCGTGCTTTGTCTGTGCCTGAGCACAGGAATCTCTCGCGCGCCAGCTTTGGGCGTTCCCTGAACAGAATGACTCTGTGTTCCCAGTGATCCAGACCCATCGATCCTCGAGGTCGCCTCCCGCCTGCCTCCTGCATCATGCTGTTCTTCATCCTGCATCGATTCGCCCGCGTTATTTGGGCTGCTGGCAATGACGAATACGCCTGCGAAGGTAGCCGCACAGCCATAGAGAAATGTCACCATTTCGTGGAACGAGGCCCGTCGGAAGTCGCCATAGAGGACCGCAGATCCGATAACTGCGGAGAGCGTGAAAAATACAAATTGAGTAGGGATGACGATTTTAGAGTCAAATCGCTTCAACGCTCGGTTCAGATATCGAACTTGAAGAATTCCTGTGATGACGAGCACCTGCAATGGTCGATCAGCACAAGGTCAACATGCGGATCGAGGGGCTGACTGCTAGAATAGGGTACGTAATCCATTCGGCCATCATTTTCACCCATTCTTTGGTCAAAAGGGTCGATATCGCTTTCGTCGCCAACACCGTGAAACCGCCTGCATCAAGGTCAGCCCGTTACTGCGTCATGCGCGTTCACGATACCCCACCAAATATAGCACATAGGCCAATATCAATCACAACTACACGCCTTCCCAATCTACCTTGGCTAAGACCTCCGAGGATAATTGCAGACACCAAATATACGAGGGAAAATATCACGAAAGGGCGTTGGGCGATCGCCTCGATGAGAGCATCAGGTGTCAGCACGGGCGCTGAGCCATCCGATGATGGAGAAGAGAGCACCACAGTCGTTGCGCCGATGACGGCAAGCAGGATTCCGATTATGTCACGCTGTGTATATTCATTACGAAGCCCCGCTCCGGACTGCGGAAGGCTGCTTACTGGGCGGAAGCGTTCGTGCAGAAGCAAAGGTGCGAAAAAGCAATTTGCAACGAGAGCAAACTAGAATATGACTCAATAAGAACGATCACCGTTAAAGAGTGGGTCTCACCGTCCCGAGTGGCGCAACGACCGAGGCGGGTGCGAATGCATAAGAGATGAAGTTCCCAGTCTCGCCGATATTCATCAGAATAAAGCCAGACCACCTGGATAAACGAGTTAATATGGACGCCAAAAAAACGCATGAGAGACAAACCATAATTTGGATCGTAGGTAGTCACTCTCTTTTCTGTCCGATCCATTCATATCCGTGTTCTGGGAAGAATTCTTTCCTTTGCCTTGAGGTTTGATCCGTGTGGGTCCTTGGGTAAAGACGTCTTCAACCGGTAACGCTGATCTTCCCGAACGATCCATGCGAGAGTTTGACGATTCAGAGGAACCAATTCCGAATTTCAACGGCGGAGGTAGAAACTTTGAAGCGAAGGAGGGTTTTCGTGGATGCCGTGTGGGTCGCGAACTACTGCTACTTTTGCGGCTTCTAGCGTCCATAGGAACAGGGACGGTGTATTGAGACAGGCCATAGGTTGATGTAGAAGGTTGCCCAGAAGATCGGTGGGGAATGAGCGGCTGTGTCTCGATCTGCTCCCCGTCCTCCAGCGCGTGCTCGGCTGGACCGAGACGAGCGGCAGTGTCTGAACGTGTGACGTGCCTGGCGTTCAGATCGCGCCCTGGCTGTCTGAATTCCCGTTCCGTGTTGTCTGATAGACCACTGTCACGCGCGAGCTCGAGCCGCAGATGGGCGAGTTTTTGAAGGTTGAGGGCGAGTGATATTAGGACGTTGCCAGCGATGGAGACACTGATGCCGATGATGGTCTGTAGAGTAAGGTGGGGTAGTACGATCCCTGGGTCGCGGACGACCCAGGACATTGAGAACCTGATTGCGCTGGGTCGATAATGCGCGGAGAGAGCGCAGTTCGTTCCGGACGAGTAGCCCAGCAGAGAAGGTCTTTCCCACACGTGTACTGAATTCGCTTGCCGGGACACCACACACCGAGACAGCCATGCGCGCGCAACACACCTTACATTCCTTCCCCGCCTTCCCAGTCTATTCATGCGTGTTCATTGCCGACGATCAAGTCGTCGTCGGTGCAGGAGGCGGCGCTTCGAGAACAGGAATAAAGAACAAATTGGTATGCACCTACACGTCGGGATGTGTCCTCTGACCCACTCTCCACTAGAGACTGTTTCGTGTATCTGACGACAGAAAACTGCACACTCTGAGTGAGCTGGAACTCGAAAAAGGCGCGGATGCACCAATGAGCATGGCTGCGCATCCCCAGGTATCACTACACGTTCAATGCCACGCGGACACTCAGTCATCCAGCGTTGCAGAGTAGGACTCTCGTGTGTGGTATAAATAGCAGTGCCGAAAAGGTGGAGAGACGGGAGAATGAGAACTGTAGAAAGTTCTCAGTGGGCACAGACGAGCACAAGTACTTCTTTTCATTCATCTATTGTTCGCCGTTAACTTGACGGGTCATCAAAGGTTTGCACAACTTGCGACTCGTACCACGCTTAGTTCTGGCAACTTGGATGATTACCAGGTTCGTCGGTTAATCGAGGTGGACAATATCATATTTACTCGACCTGCAGCGCGTCACTGTCCTGTCACCGAATGGCAGATATTTGGTTATTGCGGGAGCTCATGATGTAACTCACCTCATCTTACACTTTAGTAACACCCTCCTCAACCGAACTCTTTTTTTCAGTTTTCAGTTCTCCATTATGACACACTTTCACCTGTCGTTGCCTCAACACAAGTTCCCAAGGGAGAAATATACGATGCTACACTCTCTTCATCGCACGTATGTACGACCTCTTCTCGTCATTGCCACCTCTTCGATGACCCTATCATACAGCTCTTTCTCGCTACTAGTTCGACAATCTTGATGTACACCCTCCCTAACCATGCAGATGACAAAGAACCCAATGCAGCCACGGATAACATCTCGCACTCTACCTCTCCGGAGCAGCTCAGTGTAATCAAATCCATCGATGTCCCCTCGATATCTGGACTTCCCCCTCGATCAAACGCCACGTTTCGTGCTGCACGGTAATTCCGCGAGCCCATCCCATTTTATTCTGTTTACTATTTTTGTAGCTTGCATCCTGCTCGTCAAGACATGCTGTATACCGTGGTCAATGTGACCCTGCCTCGTGTTAAACGCGAGAAGCTTGCCAAGAAGCGAGCATATGTTCTGAAATGGAGAATTTCTAAAAAGGATGGTTCCATCGATGTCCACCTAGAAACAATTCGCAAAATCTGTGACGCTAACTTGACGTGCTTTGATGTAAGGTGCGTCTGGTGTTTCAACACGTGTAGTCCAGCACGCTGAAGTTTTTCTTAGCTCGGATGGCAAGCTGCTCGCGTTCGGTGCATCTGACCTTAGCCTTGGTGTTTTGGACCCGAATACTTTGAGTGTGAGCTGGATCTTATCGCGTTGCTCCATGATACTGACCAGTCAAAAATATCAGCCCCTGTTGTCCATCTTGAAAGCCCACGAGTTCCCGATTACCACTCTCCGATTCAGTCCTGCCTCAAAACTACTCGTGTCAGGTGGCGTTGACAGCTCCATACGCGTGATCAGCATTCCTGAAGTCTTCGGAGGCCAATGTTAGTTCTCTCTCCTTTATTTGCCTGTCTTGACCTCATGTTGCCTTGCAGCATGGACCGCCATTATTCTCCTCATTGTTGCTATAGTAGTCTTCCTCATTGCTGTCTGGATGCAGCAGTGAGATTCGCGTGGTTGGTCGTCCCCAGCAGTTGCATGCGGACGACTGTAACTTAGTTTATGTCGTCGCTTCTTGTATATTTATGATACATATTAGGTCGTGCTAAGAGTACAACAGACGCTTGTCGATACCATCCGATCAATCGTAGTCCTCTTCCTCCACCAGTTTCCGCTTGACACCACTTGAAGGCGTGCTAGTCGTCTGCACTTCCTCCATCGCCTCGTCCGCGTTGCTGTCCTCCTCGTCTTCATCGTCTCCGCCCCCTCCAAACAAATCCGCCTCCTCCCCGTTCTCGCTCCCCTCTTCCGGGACGTCACCTGCGATGATCGGCGCCGGAGTCCCCCCCATTTCGATGTCCGCAGGCGTTATCGGCGCGTTCGTGAGCGGAATCGCAGCGGGCTCCATGTCGGCGTCGTCCTCCTCCTCGTCCTCCTGCGCTGCCGGCCCTTCTTCTTCCTCTTCGTCCTCCTCGATCTCTTCTACCTCCTCGTCGTAGAGCGTCACCGTCGGCGGAGGCTTGTTCGGCAAGAGGTCAAAGTTGACGGACGTCAGCGACTCTGACGACGGAGGTAGCCGTACGCCAAAGACTTCGGGTGCCGCAGGGAGAGGCGTCGCGTTCGTTTGCGACGCGAGGGACATGAGGTACTGTTAGACACGACCAAAGGGGGGGAACACGCTAGTAAACATAGACGTTCATTTTCCCTCCTCTCGAGGGACACACACACCTCCTTGGGTACGCGGCCACCAAACTCCCATCCGACGCGCGCCTGCACGGCCAGGACGAGGTCATCCATCTCGATTTTGGACATTCCGGAGCGTCCGGCGTGTTCTGCGTACACTTGGGCGTCCGCCACCACTTGGATCGTGTAGCGGTGCGCAAACTCGAGGAGCTGATGGAGCACGCCAGGCTGGGTATCTTGAACGGTGGGCGTCGATGCGAGGAGGAGCGCGATCGCTCTGGCTGTGGACGGAAGCGTTTCGGAAGGGGCTTGCCCACCTTGCGGACGAGACATGGTCAACGTTGCTTCGTCGTAGATAAAGTCGTCGGATGTAAAGTGAACGGATACAAAAGTGTAAAAAAATACAAGTCAATCGTATCAAAGGTAAAACAACATTCAACGCACACCCGCGTCCCAAGTTGAACAACGAAAAAAAAAAAAAGGTAATACAGGGGACAGTAGTGAACGAATTTCATAGGAATCTAGGCTATTAATCGAACATCTCCCCCGCAGATACAATCAAATATTAAAGATCAATCAGCGTACAAGACGTGTTTCTCCGTACTTTCTAGCCAGTCGCGCAAGTCGTGGTCACCTTCGAGTCCTATGAATTCGTGGTGGAGGCTATCACGGAACCGCAGATTGGATATACTCGTGCCGAGGCGAGCCTGGACCTTGGTCATGAGCTCAGAATGAGTCACCTTGGGGTGAACACGAATCGCGATCAAGTCATCAGTGACACGGTCAAATATCTTGATCTTGATAAAGGCAATCTGAGGGTTGCCCGCAGACATGGGGGGTGCATTCAAGTTAGTGGTGGCAGAGGATTGAGAACGGGAACGGGATGTAAAGGATGGCTGAGACGAGTGCAGGGACGAGGGTGATGAAGTGGCATACTCGGGCCATGGGGTATTTGAGGTGGTTGAACCACGTGATGCTCGGAAGACATTGCTATGACCATTTGGCCGATCACCGGCACCGTTCAATGGAAGTTTTTCGCCATTTTGGTGCTCTGCATGGCGGACGGAGGAGAGAGTGTCGGATCGTTTGTGGGGATTGTGGTAGGTTTGCTGGAGGGGAGTGTGGTCCTCGCCATAATCCGAGCCGTCGCTACGGTCATCGCGGTCAGTTAATTTCATTTCGCCAAGGGTGTCGCGAACTTCCTCTTCGAACTCGCGTGAAACCGGATCACGAGTGTCTTCCACGGTGTCCTGATCCCCACTGTCGGCAAATAGTGCGCTGATTTCGTCATAGCGAGGTTCGATGTCGTTTTCCACGTCACCTGGTTTCAGAGAAAGAAAGTTGCGAATGAGCTGATGCTCCAAGATGTAAGAGGCGCCAACGGAGTTGAGGGCACAAAGCTTGCGGATGTATTGGTCGAGCTCGACGCGCCGCACGGCAGTGACCTCATCGTCGACTTTCTCCGCGGGGCCGGGCATGAAGGGGAGAATGCGGCTTGAGCCGGGTTCGCGACCAGCCTCTTGGGGGAACATCTCGAGCAGACTGACTTGGAAACTGTAAAAGTCGTTATAGGGTCTGAAGAGGACGAGCTGTTTGGCCTTTGGGAGAACATGTGGATCATTCGGATCATAAGGTTGGAAGATGGCATCGATACGGAACCAGTATTCTTGCATCTCGTAGTGGAAGGAGACGACCTCTGCAGAAAGTAGAATGCCGTCTGGTAGGAGGACCGGGGAGGGAGGGCGGGGAGTGGGGGCAGAAATGGGAATGGAGGTGGAAACGGGCGGAGGAGATGTGGATGGGGTGGGAAGAAGAGGTGCCTTTGTCTGGATATAAGGGCTATTTGAGACGGGAGACTGGCTATCCTCGATGACACCGAGAGAGATGCTGTTCTGCTTGTAGTCTATCATGGCCTTTTTCCAATCCTCCACCTTTGGAAGATCGCCACGATCCATGAGGGCATCCACATCGTCGACGGGCAGGTTGGTTGCGGGGTCACGGAGTTCGACGAAGGAGGCAGGAATGAGACCAGGACGGCCGAGCCTTCCGATGGGTTTAGCGACGAACCACTCGCGATTGGACTGGGCGACGACAGAGATTGGATCGCCTGCTTTGGCGTCGAGCTCGTCGGCACGCTCTGCGATGAAGTCGTGGAGGACGATAGCGTAGAAGACGCGTGCCTTGGGAAGCTTGGAGGCAGATACGGGGCTGGAGATGCCTTGTGCTGCGATGGGGATGTTGGAGGTGCGGATGCTGGAGGGATGTGAGGACCGGACCGGAGAGAGATAGGATGACTGACGGTGGAGGATTCTTTAGGAATTCCTCAAACATATTCTTTGGGACGAGCCCGCGTGCGCCTGTGACTGGGTTGTGTGCCTCATACCAGGGACTCTCGGTGTCGGAGTGAGCTGTTACGTAGAAGAAGTCGCCCTTTTGAAAGGGTAGTTGCTGTGGTGATGTCGTTCTGGAGGATCCGATTGCACGGATGACTTTTTGAGGTATGGTAGACGGTTTGGATGTCTGTATTTGCAGTGGGGTAGAGATCTGTAGACGTTGTGTGTCTCTGACGTTGAGGGACTTGCGGAGAGTCTTCATCGCATCGCAAAGTGTGATGATGAAGATGATTCACGATTATGTAATGTGAACAATACAAAACGAAACAACTATACGGACTTGACGATATTGATTGCGACATCCATGGCCGCACGAAAATTACAGAGTAAGTCTCGTTCTTGTCTCGCTCATGGCTATCAAACGACGCTCCACCTCGCAGCCGAAATCGACCGCACCCTCAAAAAGGTCGCAGAGGGCGTCGAGCTCTTCGAGAGTATATACGACAAGATGCAGGCCTCGACAAACCAGACACAGAAGGAGAAGCTCGAGACTGACCTCAAGACGCAGATAAAGAAGCTGCAGCGTCTCCGCGACCAGATCAAGACATGGGTAGCAAGCAACGACATCAAGGACAAGTCCGTCCTCCTTGAGAACAGACGACTCATCGAGACGGTGCGTCCTCTCCGCTCATCCGACGGCTGCATCATCCGGAGCAGTTCCTGCCTCCGTCTGCTGTTGCTCTCCGCCGACCAGAGACTGACCTCCCCCGGCTTAGCAAATGGAAAAGTTCAAAGCCTGCGAAAAGGAGATGAAAACGAAGGCGTTTTCCAAGGAGGGCTTGACCCAGTCCGCCAAACTCGATCCAAAGGCACAGGAGAAACTAGAGGTCACCTCCTGGCTACAACAATGCGTCGAAGATCTCACCCTCCAAGTCGAGCAGTCAGAAGCAGAGATCGAAGCCCTCCAGGGAGGTGGCAAGAAACGCGGCAAGGGTCAGTCATTGACAGCGGGTCGTTTGGATGGTCTCGAGCTTCTCAACGAACGTCGAAAGTGGCACATCAGCCGTCTCGAACTCATCCTTCGCCTCCTCGACAACGGCTCCCTCTCCACAGACCGTGTGCTTGCTCTCAAAGAGGATGTAACATATTTCGTCGAGAGTAATACTGTGTGTCTTTTTGTCCATACTCCCTCCACGGTTCTCATACCCTCCACTAGGAAGAGGACTTTGACGAAGACATGGGCCTCTACGACGACCTCCGCCTCGAGGAAGAGGAAGAGAAATTCGGTTTGGCAAACGATGACAACGAGGGTAGCGACGATTCCGACGCACAGAGTGAAGGCAAGCCACTCATCATCATCATCCCGAACCTGTCTGATGTTGTAACAGAACCACCACAAAGGTCAACCAAGAAGCATGACAAGGACGAAGAGAGCGTTGCAAGCGGTAGCAAACGAGATGATAGTCCTGTTCAGAAGAAACCGACGGTCGCGTTACAACTACGGAGTGCGTTTCGAGTTCCTTTTTTGCTTCCGAGTCTGAATGATAACGTCCAGAGGCGTCGCTAGCAGCGGAGTGTAAGTACTTCGTTTGCGTTGCATTTGTAGCCGGAGTAACACGTATGGCGCAGCGAAACCACCACCAAATCCCAACTTTGCACAGCAGCCAATGTCGAGCATACTAAAAGCAGGTCTACCTCCCGCTCGTCCTCCAGCAGCGTTACCTCCCATCCGATATGCTGCCGCTGCCGCCGCTGCGGTATCGACATCTTCTCCGACAACAATGGCACCGTCAACACCAACAACTCAGGCGACATCGACCGTATCAACGAACTCTGCCTCGGTACCATTAATAGCACCGTCAATAGCACCTTCGATATCGCAGAGTTTAACCGAATCACAACTATTGTCGTCACCGAGTCTAACTCACCCTTCGGTAACGAGCCCGATGTTGTCGTCGGCATCTGTATCGCATCAGCCAGACGGGTCTTTCTACTCGGGCCAAGATTCACCTGCAATATCAGAGGCAGTTCCCAGCTCTGTGAGCGGCCCAGCAGTATCCTCGTCTCCACAACGTACAACTACATTCCACAAAGGTATGTTGCCCAATTCCACGCGACAGCATTAGGTAAGAGTTATTCTAGAAGTCGTTACGTCACCGATATTGCCGAGGGCAGCTTCTCCTGCTGTTCCAGTACGTTTTTCATACACCTACTCGGAATGAATTTAACGTGTGTGAGCAGCAAGTCGTTCCCTCAGACACTCAACAGCCTCAATTCAATGGCACAGCCCAAGTAGCTCAACTCACCTTACCACAACAACCTGCCTCAATTGCTCCTTTACCCCTTCCTCGGCAGGTTCAGCAACCTTCTACGCCTGGGCTTGCGGCACCTTCGAGCACCCCTTCACAACCTCCTCAGTATCCCCCCGGCGTCAAAGTCCCAGTTTCCACGGAGCAACAGTCGGCGACGCAAGAACAGCCCAGCATAGGAATGACCAGACCCCCGTCAGCAGGCCATTCACAAACTCCAAGTCGGCCAGCGATGAGTATATTCCCAGGATCATTGTCTGATCTTGTTGCGTCGTTTGAGACGGTGAAGCAGAAAGGTCAGTCACTAGCTTGCTTGGCCGATTCATCTGAATTGTCCATAGCTCCCCATCGTATGAGTAATCTGGGAGAAGTTCACAAGCTTCTGGAAGGCGGCTACTCCCATGCTCCTCAACCTATTGACACCGAAAAGTGAGATTGATTTGATTGGGCAACGTGCCAGTGCTCACCCATCTGCAGGCCCAAGTATTATGTACCTCGACACCCTTTCAGCACGCCGTCGTTTTACCCTCAGACGCCACATCCGGTGCTGAGCTCGCCTGCTCTGTTCTCCCAGATCGACGTAGAGACGCTGTTCTATGTCTTCTACTATCTCCCTGGGACATATCAACAGTACGCCACCTGTCCCCCTCCGTACAATTGGACGACTGATCTCGCTGCACAGGTACCTTGCCGCCAAGGAGTTGAAGCGTCAATCATGGCGGTTTCATATCAAATACCTGACATGGTTCCAGCGACATTCAGAGCCCCAGGCCATCACCGAGGAGTACGAACAAGGTGTATATGTCTACTTTGACTGGGAAGGTTCATGGTGTCAGCGCAAGAAGAGCGATTTCCGATTCGAATACCGTTATCTCTCGGAAGATTAACTTTTCTTGTTGCGAACTCATCTACATTCCGCCCCAGGTTCTGCTCGCGTCTAGTACTCAATGTAATTTACATAACTGCAGCGCAATATTTCTTTCCATACTGCTCATTGGCCAGCGTTATTCTAATGAATGAATGGGCATGCGTTACAAAGAGTGAGGATACTGAATCGTTGACTATTCGAGTACGACGACCGCCCCAAGCGCTTCAAAAGTTGATTTTAGTTTATCTGCATCTTCCTTTGATAGGTTCTCCTTGAGGACTTTCGGAACGGACTCGACGAATTTCTTCGCCTGTAAGCAAAGAAGGCGCAAGAATATGCAAGTTAATTCGCTGTCGCAGTAACAGGCACGCACGTCTATGAGAGTGAGGTTCGGTACCAGCGCCTTCACCTCGCGAATAATTTTGGGCTTGGAAGTAGCTTCGAAGGACTTGAGCATGACGTTGAAGATCGTCTTCTCCTTGGGTTTCTCCTGCAAAAGGAAATGAAGTTCGTAAAAACGAGTGCAGGTGAACGTTGTTCCCACCTCGACTGCAGCTTCTTCTGCGGGTGCGGCAGCCGCTGGGGTAGCCGCAGCAGACGGCATGGCAATCTCTTGGATGTTTAGTCGCGTCTGTTTAAACGAGAAAAAGGTCAGAAAGTTCCACCAAGGAAACGCGGTTCCCTTCTCGCCTTGAGCAGGGATACGAGGTCGGCGGCCTGGAGGAGCGTCAAGCCTGAGATGTCGTCCACTATGCGACCAATCCTGGGGTCTATGGGTTCGGAGGAGGAGGAGGGTGATGGTGATTCAGAGGTTTCCGCTGCCGTTGCGAACCATCTCGACGATCGGCCGGTTCGAGAAGCAAGTGAAGAAGACGCGGACCGGGAAGCACGAAGAGCGGTGTGCAGACAGCGGCTCTACCGTTTGTTTATTCAGCTTTTTTTCGAAGAGGACGAGAAGTGAAACGCGAACTTACTGCCATGGTCGTTGGCTTTCAATTTTGAAGGGGACACGGCACGGACAAATTGGGAGGTGTTGTTGGTGGTTGTTTACCATTAATGGACTACTACAAGACGAAGGCGAACTTTGAGTTCTTTTCCAATGGGCCCGTCAATGCCTCCCATGGCGACCAGGTGGTGTGGCGCGTTTCAATCCAATCCACCTCTCAAATCGGCGTTTCAGTTCGACAGATGACCAATCGAGTGTTGCGCCGTTGCGACTGCCACGTAACTTTCACCGTGATCAGTGCCAGCCAACCCAGGTCCGACGCTCGAGTTGCAACATGATCTGCGCTAACCTTCCCCATGTGTCAATGGCTACTTGGAATGACAGCGTTTCACTCATCGCTTGCTCATTGTATTGGGGGGACTATATGGCTGACCCTGACTAGTGATCAGTGTAACTGTCACTAGTATCATCGGACTCCGTTGGTCACGCTGTGCTGTATCCCGAATCGACCACTGCTCAGTCGTTCTCAAAAGTCATTTGACTGCTTGTGCCAAACTGTCACAGACGCGGTAACCAGACCTCAGTCGACTGACTTGAACGGATTGTCATGCTGTCGACGACATGGAGAGATTCTAAAAGAGAGTCTGCGATGACGGTCGTGCTTCCTTCCCTGGTTCGCAATCCGTGCTCGGAGCACCTCGTAAATACCCTTTTCCTCCTTTCTTAGTTGCTCCCCGCGCCCTTTCGGTTTCGTTTCTCCTCATGGCAGCCTTGGATCTGACGTGTGTCCATCAACCTATTCTCTCCGTTCACCCACTTGATTTTTCGTCCCAGCTTCGGTGCAACCTTTCTCGGCGTCGTCTTTGCAGCGATGTGAGTACATGGCCCCATCGTCGATGCTTCTCTCGTACTCATGGGTCCTTCCCATAGTTTATATGGAGGTGCGTGCCACTACATTTTATTTGTACACTATTCAATTCAGGAACGCTAGCTACTTGCATCCAGATCTGGTACTATTTCACGCGATATCCTTCGGATCCATGGTACAACAAACTTCTCGTCAGGCAACGCAACTTCCTTGCCATCTCGTTCTAATCTTGCGTTACATTAGGTCGTTGCTACCTTGGTGACAGAGACTATTCAACAAATCCTCATTACGCACCAAAGCAAGTACAAATCATCCCTCCGCTCGTAAATACGTGTTTACCTTCTCCTAGTCTATACGTATCTCGTTACTTATTTTGGAAACTTCGAGATGCTTGGCCATATTGTCTGGTGAGTGAGTTCCCTGTTCTTGTTAAATTTCTACTTATTCGCCGATAGGACGATTATGGTGCGTCATGGGTTACCTTCGCTGACAGTGATTGACCCGTTGTGTCATTCAGGGCGAAGTCTTCTTTAATGTATGCAACTAGTCCGGCTCCTATGCTCCTCCTTAATAGTAACTTACCATACATGCAGGCACTCACGACACTCTTTGTTCAGTGCTACATGGCAAGTCGCATTTGGAAGCGTACGTCTTTTCATTTTTCCTGACTATTGCCCTGTATTTGAAACCACTCACAGTCAGCAACAAGGACAAGTTTATGACCGGTTCGGTTGTAGGTCTTGCGTCGTTCGGGTTGTGTAATTGACTTCTGAAATTCTGTTTTAGCTTTTATTGATTCTCGCCCAATTCTGTGGGTCATACGTATACCAGAGTTCACTCATTACTAACCATGTATTGTCTGCAGCTTTGAGCTTCAGTAAGTGGTGTTGCAGGCCGCCTTCTCCGTGACCACGGTTGATGTCAACTGCGATGCTGCATAGCTTTTGGTGTCGAATCGTGAGTCTATGTATTCTACTTCTCGTCAGCGTTCGCCTCATTCACGTTCAGTTCCCGTGTTCAGATGTTTTCACAGCTTGGAGGCCTGATGGTAAATGAAGCAAGCTCAGTTCTGTGAAATGCTCGCTGATGGTGCATTCAGAACCTTACGATATCGGTAAATGCGACCGCTTTCGCAGGAAACGCCCTCGTCGCCCTATTTCTCTGCTATTTGTTGCGAAAGTCGCGAACTGGCTTCCGGAGGTGGGTTTACCTCACGTTTGCTCATTGCGCGTTCTAAATATTCTGGTATCAGATCTGATACGATTATCAAGAGATTGGTACATATTTACATTGATGAATTTTCAGTTGAAAACGAGCATGATCTAGACCCTGTTTATCATCAGCACCGGTCTTTTGACGAGGTCAGTTTTGCGATCTGAACAAGGGACGTATCGCTGACCCCGAACAGTATCTGTGCCTTCGCTTCACTGGTATCGGCATGTGTCGTCGTTCCCGGTGTGGTCGTCCGTCACTAATCATCCAACAGTATCTCGTGTGGCCAAGCACATCTATATTTGTCGCATTTTACTTTTGCTCTGGTCGACGTATGCCCTTTTTCCTGAGCGGGGAAACCGTATTGATATACTGTTTCAGTGTATTGTAACTCTCTCCTCGTCACCCTCAACTCGCGCAGAGGACTTGAGAGTCAGCTTAACACCAAGGACACGTCACTCCCCTGGCAAGGTCGTTCGGAGAGGAGTCACCTTAGTAGGCATGCAACATCGCAATCAAAGGTAGGCTTCTGGAGCAACAGAATAGAGCATGGTCTCACGATTTCTCCAGCGATTGCCACCCAATATTTCCATCAAGATTGATACTACGCGAGAATTCGTCCAAGATGAGGTGAGTATGGAGCGTAATTATAGGCCCTTGGTTTGACCACTAGAGGCTAGCAACATTCGTCGTTGAGTGGGGACGTGAAGGACACTTACAGGTAGTTGTTTATACCAGTCGAAAAAAACTGTTTTCTCTTCTGCCGTTTTATGCAACCGCTATTTCAGTGTGTAGCGTCCTCGGCATCTCCGGCTTCGGTGGCATCACGACGCGACGACACAGCTCCACGACAGCGTGACACCCACACGAAGGCGACGACGGTAAAATGGCGCGCCCCACGACGTAATGACATGGTGATACGGCGTGCTGGCGGCACCACGACACGACGCTGTGACCGTCATTCACTCCCGTTTTGCCGAGAGGGCACGATGATCACCGCAAGTCGTCATCTCGTTCTCGCTCCGTCCTGTGCGTGATGACACACTTCACTCACATCACTCACTATCACCCGGGGGTCGCCTATATTCGCCTCTCCACTCTGGCACACACTGCACGAGCTGTTCGTCAACCGTTGACGGAGACTGAACGAGTCTGAGCTAAGGTATACTTGTTTACCACACATACTATTCTCCCACTTTCGGTATATGAGCGCAGTGATTTATTTCTTTGCCGAGCAGGACAAAGTGCTGGATCAAAGCACGATCGTGCAAAATACAGTTGATCCGCTTAACTGTCCCCTGTCTTCTGCTTCCCTCGCCTCGGTTCGGTTCTCTGCTTGCAGTTATTTGTGACTTTACTCCCCTCAGTGTGTGGTGTCCCTGCAAAGACACCGCGTTTGATCGTGGGGGGAAGTAAAGACGAGTGGATTTGGACAGAGCCGCGGAAGACAGGAGCGATCGATCAGAAGAATGAGTGCCGGCTACTATCACAACATAAGCGAACGTCACGCACCCTCAACGTTCAGGAGTTGACATCGAATATGAGCACTCGATCTCAATGGTCGACAAGTGAATATCAGCGACAGCTGGTACCAGTGCGCCATTAAAGGACGACTTCAAACTTGTTACTACCCCCACTGTATGTGGACTTTACTTTCCTCAGTGTGTACCGGCGTGCTCAGCCAATAATCACACTTTCCCCCTTTCTTCGCGGTTTGCAAATGTCTTCTATCCCCCCACTCTCTTTTCGTTCTAGTCCTAGCCTGTGTCTACGTCGGATACTGGTGCGAGTTATGACAAGGGTTCGATTCTTCTGATTCAGGTTTGATATGAATGTTGTAATTACATAAACGCAAGCTGTCATGCAGATCTAGTTTTCTCCCCAAACCGAATCTTCACGAAACTGTCAGTTTACTATATCGAGGACGAAGTACTGCCGATTTGACAGATACGGTGACCCCAAAATTGATTCGTCTGTATGTCCAAGGTTATCAGAGTGTTCCCGGAGCCCTATCGTTGGTGGCGTCACTTGCACATTGACAGGAGTTGCCAGGAGTCTGTCGAAAGGGATAGATTCAAGTTGGCCATGGAGTTGCTGAACTACAAGGATATGTAAGATATCTACATTGTGATTTCCATCACACTATGTAGCTTATGTCTGGAAGACGTTACTTGCTCAAGAAAAACATAAACCTTATGACCGGGCGAAGACGGACCTCTGAGCTTTTCACCGCCGTTGAATGACGAAAATCCACCAAGTTCCGAGTCGGCAACGATTTCCTATCCCCATAACCTCATTTGTGACGTAACTTACAATGACACTGTCAATCGGCCCACAACTCCGCGATTCTAATGAAACCGCGGGGGAGGCCGAAACCTTTTTTTGGACTTGTGCCAGCCAACCAGTTGAACCGTGTCGCAGGGCTCGTGTGCAAGACTATACTGTCCTTGTACTAGTAAGGCGCGCGTGTCGGATGGAATGTTTCATGATATGTTTCAAGTTGACCCGGATTTCTCCATTTGTTACTCGACTCGAATCCCTTGATGGGCCATTGCACGGTCGTGCTTCTCGAGGGCCGTATGACAGACCCAGCAGGTTGGTCCTTTGCGTCGATAAGTTATCAGTACAGCCGCCAGATCTGACACAAGATTGAACAGATAATCGTAGCGTTGTCCATTGCAAAAACGTATTATGAAAATAGATGTGGATGGTACATAGTAGCTGGTGATTTGCTTGCACCTCGCAAGCACTCGCGAATCAAAGTGTCAATCAAGGCCGTCAAGTCAATATGAATGTCGACGCTCCACCATTTCTCGATCGACCTCCCTGACGTATACTGTACATACGTCCCGGATATCCCGGATGTTATTTTCGAGGGAACATGTGCGACGACGTATGTCAAGTGATGCCGCAATGTCACCTCACTTCGGTGACACCATCGAATCGACGCGAAGATGAGGGCTCGCGTAGCTGTGAATCACGTCGAAGGCTTTTGCAATTGGTATACCGCTTCTCTCGAGATCGGCAATCCGTGGAATATCACACACTCCCAGATCCTTACTAGCTGGTGTGCGCAATCACATAAATACCCTCCCATTCACTTAGAAATATGCCTCGCCTCGCTTGGTCCCTCCAGTCCTCAGGCTCGTTCTTTCACCCTCCCTTTCACCAATGCCAGCCTTGGATAGCACGTATGTCCGATATCTCCGCACCTCCGTTCATTTTGATGTTCATTCATGCTAGTTATGGCGCCCTCTTGATCGGGGTCCTCATAGCAGGAGTGTGAGTACACCGCGTATTGTGATTTCGACCAGCAGTTGTTCTCATGCGCATTCTCGTTCTCTTAGCATGTATGGTGGTGAGTGCTCATACATTCCCGTTTCTAACCCATTTACTTAGTAAATGCTAGTCACCTGCATTCAAACCTGGTATTACTTTTCTCGCTACCCTTCCGACCCATGGTATTACAAACTGCTCGTAAGTTTAGTACGATACACTCTCCATCCTGTTCTAACCTCTCTTCAAGGTCGCCACCACCTTCCTTCTAGATACCAGCCACCAGGCTGTGATTACGCATACTAGTAAGTGAATAATCCATCGAGAGATATCCGTACATTCACCTATTTCTAGTTTACACGTATGTTGTCACCTATTTCGGACTCGACAAGGGTGGGGTTCTCGTCTGGTGAGTGGGCTGCTATTTTCAAAACAGCTGTACTCATTCCTCGTCAGGAGTGTGATTGTAGGTTATGATTACCTTTCTTTAACAGCATCTGACCCGTTTTATGATACAGGGGGAAGTCTTCATAAACGTGCGCGACCCGTCATACTTCACGGCTTCTTAGCTTACCGTGCATGCAGGCACTCACTACACTGTTCGTCCAGTGCTTCCTGGTGATGCGTATTTGGAAGCGTACGTTCCTGCTTTTCGACCAATAAAGTTCAACCGCTGAGTCTGCGTGCAGTCAGTAACAAGAACTGGCTCATGACCGGCTCAGCTGTGAGTGCATGTTTCCCGGGCCGGGGAACGTAACTTGATTTCCAATTGAATTGTCAAACAGTTACTATTGGTTTTGGCCGAGTTGTGTGAGTTACATGCAGCAGAGACCACTTTTTCTGAACTAAGAGTATCCTTCTACAGTTGTAGCACTCAGTGAGTTACTGCTACCGACTGTCTTATCCTTAAGCACCACTGACATCATCAATTGTACAAAGTTTTCTCTGCCAAGACGTAAGTCTCTGTTCAATCCCTGGTCTTCACCAGTTCCATGCTCATGCACGCTTAGTATAACTCTCACCACGTTTACACAACTCATCAACTTCAAGGTAAATGCAAAAACCTAGCCAGACACTCAACTCACTAACGAAATCCTCAGCCACTGTCTCTGACGATCAACGCCCTCGCCGCCGCAGGGGATGCTCTCATCGCTGCGTTCCTTTGTTATTTGTTACAAAAGTCTCGAACTGGCTTCCGAAAGTGAGTTTTCAACTCACTTGCTCGCTACTTTTTCTGAACATCGTCGTCAGGTCTGAAACAATGATCAACAAGTTGGTGAGTGCCTGTGCTCTCAATGAGAATATTTCGGGCGAAAGACGAGCGTGGATCTAGATCCTTTTTAGCATCAACACCGGTCTCTTGACCAGGTCAGTTTTATAATCTAAGCGGGGCACGTCGTTTTACTGACAGCGTGCAGTATGTGTGCCCTAGGTTCATTCATATGTGTAAGCGTTGCTGCTTACCTTCAGCCATTGCTCGTCGTTGATCATACAATAGTATAATGCGTGGCCACACACGTACATCTATATTGCATTCTACTTCAACATTGGCCGTCGTACGTGCTCTCTTAGAGCAAGGAAATCTTATTGATGCGTTGATTTAGTTTACTGTAACTCGCTTCTTGCCACGCTAAATGCCCGCAAAGGATTAAGAGCAGAGTCGCACAACGATGACATTTCACTTTCCTACCAAGGCCGATCAAGCAGAACAAAGCAAGGAGGATTGTCATCAACGAAGGTAAGCCTCTTTGTGGGTCTGCGTGGAACATACATTGATTATCACACTAGCACGTTGGAAACAGTATTTCCATAAAGGTTGACACTATGCAAGAACTCATCCACGACGAGGTGAGCATTCGACTAGGGAACGTTTTTGTTTGGCTGACGTGGTAGCACCAGTTATCTTCGCCACACATCGACATAAAGGATAGCGATGTAGTTTGAAACAGACGCTATGATACCATTGTGAAAGAATCGATACCTTGGTCTCTGGGTTCAGTGCCATGCAACGTTCCCTGTAGTATGCGAGAGTCCTGTAGTGTAGTAGTTGGTTAGTAATTGTTCTGTGACTTATATCCTGTTTTCCTGGTTTACACACGAAAAAAAAAATGTAGTTGCCGTTGGCGATGCCGTCTCCGAATCTCCTACTTTCAAGACTGTTGAAAACGTTTTGAAGCAGGAGAAATGTATTACAAAGAAGAGAACACCTGCAATGATCGACTACTCTGGTTGGTCAAGCGCCACCGATCACCTACTGACACGCATTCCCTCGCGGAAAAGATCAAAACCATTCGACTTCAAAAGGAGGTCGATTGAGAACGCATTCTATATCCCGAACGAGGGTGGCAATTATTGTTCGAGTTTGCGAATCATACTCTCACCTTTGTTCGAATCTAGATCTCAACGTTCCGTGCCATCTACAACTGGTCTCGTCGGTGGACCTCGACGATTTAGATCGTTACTACGAAATGCAATTCATACAGGTATTCCTCCTCTCATGTGGGCCGAAGTAGAAACCGCAGACGAGTTTGCAGATGACGTTCACGTTGACACCCCCTTCGCGACCTCTAGACCCAGCGCTCACGAATTTAAAGGAGGCCTTGCTCTGGTCCAGACCCCATTTTAGACCGCCGACGGCTTCTACGATAATCGCCGCGTGTCGGATCATTAACCATGACCGCCTCCTGGCAAGCCTTGAGAATGGATCGACGGACAGAGGCCCAGATAATGCGGACGAGTCCAAGATGGACGTGTCCAGAGACACTATCTTGCCGACCCCTTCCCACTTGATCAGCAAGATTGGGACCTTGAGCACGATCGGCAAACAGTCCTCCCAAGACCCATGTCCGACATGTTGGTGAGCGCGGGTAACTGTTGCTCGACTGGCACGAGTTGGTAGGGTTGTGCTGGTACTGCAACCATTCCATTCAGCTGCAAGCCCGGTATCATAGAAAAGAAAGGAAGTGGGGAAGGAGAAATCGCTCACAGACGTTGCTCTCGCCAACCGCCTTTGTAGTTTCAATGTTGGCGTTACGAGAAAGACATCGCAATGAAACTGGACAGTGTTACTGTGATATCCACGTCTTCGCAGCGCCTTCCAGAGCTTGATCATGCTGAAGCAACCATCTTCGAGACAAAAACGTTGATTCTATTTAAGTTCTCAACAGAAATGGTCATGGAATAAGAGCTGATACACAGGCGTGTTGACCATGGCCGATCATTTCCGAAACCACTGATGTGCGCGATGAGGACGTGAAGGACTTGAACATCAATGTGCGATCCGCGAGTACATGAGTCGATGGGCCGGAATCTATGATGGGTTTCGTGCTCAATGCGGTACTTGCACTGTACACGGAGTCTACGACTGGCGAGGGGGTCGGAGATGATGGGTAGTGGTTTCCGTAGCCACAAGGCATCTTCCTAATATGATGTTTGACCTCCTTCATCTGTAGCGACCTTGGCATTCTCGTTCCCGGGCCCTTTCCCTTTCTTTTTAGATTTAGCCTTTCGCTTCGGGCCCTTGCCTTCTTTCCAGCCGCCTTTTCCCCAGCATTCATCCTTGGTATGCCCCTCACGCTTGCAAATCGTGCATAACTTTGTGCTATTGGCAAGCGCGGTCTCCGACGAAGTGGTGGTGTTAGCCAGCATCTGGCGTCGCTTCTCTTCGAGGATCTCCGATGTGATTCCTGATAGTGTCATAGTCTTATTTATACGTACCCTCCTTATGAAATAGTCCCATGAGTCGGCATCTTTCGGATCGCATGGTAGCGTACACAGTAGCATGGTAGCAGCAGCGAAATCTGGTACGACTAGATCCGCGTTTGAAAGGTGCTGTATAGCTTCCTGGTACTCGCTTATGTGCGTCGATACATCGCCACCACTCAGCATGCGTTGCGTGAGACGGCGGACCCAATGAATGGTAGATCCTGTTTCGACTTGGCCATATTCGCCAGCAAGGAGATCCCAGGCATCATGAGCAGTGGTGAGATGGGCTATTTTGGGAATAATTTCGGGTTGACGCAACCCGAGGATCAAGGCTCGAGCGGTTGCGTTCATCTTTTGCCATGTAACGAGCTCCATGGCGTCCGTGGGCTGCTGAAGTGTCCCGTCGACGATATCCATCAAATTGAAAACCTCAAATCCCTGTCGCATTAGATGCGCCCACGCGAAATAGCCTTGCGCGTTGGCAAGTCGGTCGTCTGGGTGCTTTGGGAAAAAGTCACTGGGGTTCAAGGGTAGTTCCCATGACTTTGGAACGGTGGGAGCGTTGGACGGTGGTGACGTGGACGTGGAACCAGTGTTTGCCGCGCCTGATGAAATGGGATTCGACATGGAATTAAGTGGGGTGAAGTCTACGTATGGATCTGAAGGTTCAACGAGAGAGCATAGGGTGGCAATATGATAGCCAAGGAGATGGGAATCGGTTCGCTGATTCCGGTCAGTTCGTTTCGACTTGGCTACCAGTGGCGTGGTGAAAATTTCACGCGCCGTGGGCTAATGATAGTGAGCTAGGTACATTGTTAGCAAGTACATAGCAACGAGAGTTAGTGGCTGCATACCTCAGTCGAGAGTACTTAGTAGAACGACTGAGGGATGTGCATACGGAGCTGTGAGTAACGAGCGTGGTGAGAAATATATACCTAAGTAGGAAAGCTAGTTAGTGGTGTAGTAAGTGTCATGATTTGGGACCGTCAACTGGCTTCATTCCCGGGTTCACCATGCCTGACCTTCGACACGCAGAAATGACCCCTTACTACTGGTCGCATTCGTGCTCATGATGCAACGATATACGGCATCGACTGGGGTGTACGATATCGTCACATGTTCCCTAGACAAGACGGTCAAGGCATGGAATGTAAAGGATACATTGGCACCTGCCTTTCCTCGGTCCGATGCTTTCGCTCGGGATATCCGATTACCTCAGCCACTGACGAAGATCATGACCCGCTATCCCGTCTGGAGGGCCCGCGACTTGCCGTTTCTTGAGTCTACTCCAAAGAGGCGACACAGCCCTTGAAATTATGTTTCTTGCAGATGAAGCAGAATACCAGCTGATTACATGGTCGAAATATCGGACTTTGAGGTTTTGGCCCGTGGATTCGGAGACTATGAAGGTAAGCATCTTGAGCCCCTGGACATCAACTGGACATCCATTACTCAACAGTCTCCAAACTAGAAAACGGGATATACCCTCGAATCCTACAAAGTGCCTGTTCACACTCGCTCGTTCAGTGATCTTGGAAGACCGCACCAGTCGTTCCGACATGTTTCGGAAGGATCAGACTCAGTTCCAGCTCTGTCTGCCCCAGTCGGTTCACGAAGCATATTATTATTAGCAGTAGTACGTGCCGGCCCTGCACCCACACCCGGCGTCAAGAAACCCCGCCAACCCCGTCCTTCAACCTCATCATAGGAGTATTGCGAGGCAAGGGAATGTTGTTTTTCAATCCAGGGCCGTCCGTATCCCAGCATCAGATGCATTATCGTTATCCCCAAGTGGTTAAATTTAACTCGCATTCGGGATGACCAAAGCGAAACCCAAAGTCAAGCTGCTGGCCAACTGCACCCAGATAAGCGAGGCATCCCGATCCCGAGTTCACGTCGGCGGCGGAAAGGGTCCAAGGGTGGATATGGATACGTTTACGTGGTCAGTTGGTTAGTGAGTGTGCGCGTTGGGTGAAGGAGGGACAAGAGTTCTGGCAGACACATCGCCGTAAGCGGTGGATCGAGATCAAGCGCTTCGCTTGGGGCGGATTGCGAGACTGCGGCAGCCCAGGGGCAAAGAGAAAGTGAAGTCCAAGTCGACTTAGGGAAGGAAAGAAATCAAAGGAGCCAAGAGCTTGCCTGCCGAGTGAGAAATGTTCCTAGAATCACGTCGGTACTCACCAGACTTTCCACTTCCAACCTTCGACTCGAGAAAGTGAGTTTCTTTTTTTGTGTGGTCTACCATACTTATCCCGTATCAGCACGATCTCGCGAAGAAGCACACTTGTACGTTGAGTCTGCATGGTCCCTGTGGAGAATCATCGTCTGTTTTCATACGCATTTCCTTTCGATCCGAAAAGTTACCCCAACGACCCTCGTCCTAAAGGAACATCTGAAACCGATCTCGAGCGCAGTCCATTGATATCTCTTCAAAATTGGGTTTTTATGCTTCGACGTCTCAAACCCATCAGAGCGTCGTTGACCATGTCTCGAAGCCTGCCTTAGACTTTCGCTATTTGGGAATGAAAACGAGCAGGTGGCCATTCCGGTGGACATGGGATTGGATTCCACTCTGGAAAAAGACGAGATTCCAACTGCGAGAAAGTCTAGGGATTTTACCCGTCTCACCGTCGAGAAATAGAATCTATTGGATCCAAGGACTTCGCAAGGCGTTTTTGGCCTCGGTGAATGGTAAAACCTGCTATCTCGTCGTATATTACGTGTTGACAGAACGCCTCTTGCCAGTTAGGGGAATCGAGCACCGCCTCGAATAGCCCCTCCTCGTCAGATTAGCGGGAGGAATGAATTGCCGGGTTCCTCAGCCTCTGCCCCACGCTCGCTCCATTCCTCGCGGATATTCCAATCTCCTGTATTGTTATCTGATGCCGTTCGCCGTCTGGGACTCGCGGCCACAGATCACCATCCAGAAGTGGACTTTCGAAGGACGGGAGACCATAAAAACACGCTGCGTATTATGACCAATCTTCTCACTTTCTCCCAGCAAAGTGTGCAGCGGGACTTGGCTTTCGAAACAAAGGAAAACGTGATCGCAAATGATTAAGTTACCATGGTTCCTCCACGGCGGAGCACCGTGTTCATCAAGGTTGTCGACCAATATTTCGCTTGCATGACGAAAGGTTGCCGAGGCGTATTTTCGAGTCAGAACTCTCCAGAGCCTGTTCACTGCTCATGCGGCGACGCCTAATTTGTTTGGAGCAAATGCCCGTTGCCTTGTTCATCAAATGTTGGTGCGTTTTGAATCTGCATACGGACACAGCCCACTAGGTTGTTTAGGCACAGAGAATATTGTGCGACTCTTGATGTGCAAATGCTCGCCATGTTAGCTGTTGTAGTGCTTCTCAAAGCCTACATACCACCAGTAGAAGAATATGATTTGGCTCAGTTGTCGCTTGAAATCTTGCTCCAGACACCTCAAACTCTGGCAGCGCTGGACCCTGCCGTGTCTAATTAGACACCTTTCACCCAGCCACCACCCAAACCAATATACTCATTGTATATCTTCCTAGTACCAGCCATTACTTGGGAGATTAGGTGGTCAAGCGAGGGTACGTGGTAACAGGTAAGCGAACACGAGATCGTATCCGATGGGTATGTACACTTGTGAACAACTTCATTGAATGCGTCAATTTAACGGGGCGACTCGACACATGCACTTTGTTGACATCGGCACCAATACAGTTGTGATATATAATCATCACCCTATTCTGTGGCTCTGCCAGTGTTACATTGTATTGTCAAAAGCACGTACACATAAGCCTGAG
>JBBPOM010000077.1:0-55351 GCA_038091455.1 Leccinum uliginosum
ACACGGGCTTGAGACTCTCGCCATTGTGTACAGCTTGCCGCATGCCTTCCTCATGTGGGGGTGAGTGTCCCGGCCGCCCGAACTCTGTGCAATCACCCTGACCTCCTCTCCCAGTATGGTTCTTTTCTTTGCTGCTTTTGCGGTCCAGTGGTGTTATCCATACGGTACAAAATCACGTATTGGTGCGGGAGTCATCATGGTCATCGCAGCGGTCTTGGTTGCCTGGTGCATCTGGACTGCTCGAGACCGATGCCAATTCTGGTGGTTCCAAGCAAACCCAGATCAGGCAGAGCTTGAGGATGACAAGGAAGTGGAAGTGGAAGTGGAGAAAAGGGCATTTTTCGCTGGTGCCTCCGAGGGGTTCGGCCTCCAAAATCACGGCTTCATGACCACATTCCCTCGAAAATTCAACAAACCACCTGCTGGAGAGGGTTATGACATGCGAACCACAAATAGTGAAGCGCACTGGCGTCCCTCGTAGCATCTCTCACGGCCTAACCGAGGCTCCCACTGTGGAAGATTTGGGTTATGTAACTATGCTATCAGATACTAGTTCAGTCTTGCCCCGCCCGTGGCACATACCATTCTCATTCTCAACGCTTTTATCTCTTCTACATTCCTGGTAACTTCTTGTGACTCATTTCTAACTCTTTGCTACACCCGACTTCGCGTATCCAACCTAGTGATTGAATTACTTTCTGATCCCAGTGGCTGCTCGGACTAGCTCCGACGCTCTCTCTCGTCGGTCCAATTTGTACGTGTCAGGATGCTATTTGGTCCGCGTTTATGGTTGCTTTATGGATATCGTGGCGGGCAATCCTAGTAGGCTACTGGCTCGTGGGTATCAAGCGCTAAGCTCTCGGCGGAGCCGAATCAACTTGGGTTTGAATGGAGCCTCATACTCCACCAAGAACTGTTCCGCGCCCTCATTCCGTTGCGAAACCGCAAGCTGTTCCACTATCCAGTCGGACTCACCTAAACCGCGCGGATGAAGGACTCCATGGAACCATAGGTCGGTGCTAGCAGTTGGTTAATGTTCAACGAGTTCACTCATTGTTATCATATTACCTGCGTTATCTAGGCGCACAGAAGATCGTATCTCAACTAAATGCACAACGTTCCGCCGTCACGAAGATGACACTGAATCACAACCCATTGGGGGACGAGGGTGTATCCCACCTATTCAGCTACCTCTGCTCGGCTCCTGGCTCCAGGCACCGAACCGCGCTGTTGGAGATCAACCTGAACTGCATTGACCTTGGTTGCAAGGGATTACAAGCAATTTCAGACTACCTCCGAGGAAACGAAGTATTGAGTGTGCTAATGCTAGCCGGTGTTTGTGGTCGTCATATATTTTTCCTATCGTTCCTCACGCGAGATGTTTCAGAATGAGCTTCTCCCAGACCCTGCCGTCTTCTCGTCTCTAGCATGCGCTGTCAATGACTCCCAGCTCCGATTGCTCTCACTCGCAAGCAATAACCATCTGGGCGACGCATTCGTGGAGCAATTCTTTCCTTTTCTCCGTTCGCGTCATCTTCATGAACTGCATATTAATACAATCGGTTTGACGCCTCGAAGTGCGTCGGTGATTGGTACTTGGATTTCTGGCAACCTATACAAGAGCAGTGATGGGACCTGCTATCTTCAAACGCTCAAGACTAGTGGGAACAACCTAGGGGTGAAAGGGGTTTGGGAGATTGTTCGAGCCATCGAGAGAGGAAACTGGGGTATCATGAGAGTGGAGATATATGCCAATCAACTTAATGCGTCTCTCAGTCTGCCAGATACCGGTACGTTTTGTTATTCATATCGATATCCCGTGGCTGATCTACGGAGGATGGTAGAAACAGAGGATGCGATGAAGGATGCCGAACGTGCACTTTCCAGGGTTCTCATGCGAAATAACTACTGGAAGCGACAAACGGAGAAGGAGGCATTGGTCCTCTTGAGTCATTGCCGACCCTTGCTCATGCGTTCCAAGACTTCCCCAGTGACAGCTTCTCCATCTCGACCATCATCTCCTCCTTTACGGACTGCCACTTCATTATTCCCATTCTACGCACTGCCGAACGAGCTCAAACTACACATTCTAGGACTACTGGCACCTTCTCTTTCCTCGGCACAACGTATGCGTGTCTATAATTATGCGTCTGATCCGTCGACTCTGCCCTGTCTGCTTCCCCCTCTACGCCGCGATCCGGGAAGGGGATGCCTTGCAGATCCCTCTATCCTCTTAGGTTCGTCAGTTGGTTTTCAGGTCATCAGCCCGAACGGTGTTGGTCAGCGTTGTGCAGATGGGAAGTGCATGGGTGCCGGTAACAGTGTCCTTTGCCGAAGAGAGGAAGAACGTAACCGATTCCTGGAGGCTATGGGCTGTTGTGCATATGAACCTGAACGAGCAGGTTAGGATTGATGCACACAAGTAATGTATGTGTCATTGAGGAATACCTCTCGACAATGGGGCTGGATATCTCTTGTACATTCTGTGATTTGTGACTCATATTTAGATTTGTATCCATAAGTACTGTATGTACGGTGTATAGCTGTCATTTCATCCATGTCCGACATTCGATTATATTTGCAGTGAACACCTTTCTTTCGAAACGTCCCATTCAGTCTTCTGGAAGCTCCATACGTTCGCTTCTGAAAAGTTTTGAAGGGCAGTCTGTCGCGCTCACTGCGAGTTCTACACTCTGTGATTCCTTCTGGCAAGTCATTCCAGAAAAGTTTGTTTGATCGGTGGTACTAGATAGACCTTGAATCCACCACCGATGCTTATAATGTGTCAGCTGCGTGACAACATAACAGTGTTCAGGGTCGGACTCGTTAAGGTCCCTTTCAGTGGCAGCATCGCCAAGGAGATTATCCATGGATGGGGGAGTAGGGGCGATTTTTTTGAAACAAGAGGGAAAGAACTTGAAGAGAAATGGTGACTTCCATTTTTTGTGGTCATTTTGTGTTCTTCGTGTTGGAATTCACAATGCAATTCAGAACGACCGGTGGATATGTTGTTCCTAGTATGAGTTTCACTATAACGCCGAGCACGAGAGAGCGTAAATACCTAGCAAGATGACGGGAGGGTAGGAATAGGAAGCTGATGCAAATTAGCTCATTGCATTACATAACGGCTTGAACGCTCCTGCCCAAATTGGTCCAGAGACAACAATCTCAGAACGCAGAGCCCATGAAGCAATCTTGAAGATCACCGCAGTGCGCACACCAGCACTGGAGCTTAAAACAATACTCGATCTCTGCCTTCTCTTTCCCTCCAAGGTCACTCGCTTGACATCAGTTTTGTCTGCCCTGCGTGTGCCCGCGTTCATCCTCAGAGTTATACAGTCTCCAAAAAACAGCTCGCTGCAGCTACCGAACCTCGTTCGACTATTTTCTCACAGCCAGGAATTTATCATCGCACTCGCGCGGGCGTACGATGACGGTTTCACGGCGGCATCCAGATGGACGTCGCTGACCACGAGCTGGACCACTGGGAGAAAATATGGCTCGACACCAAAGTAGACATGGTCGACGCCTTCAACTTCCACCTCGTCGTGGAGATGATGGTGCAAGACATCTCGTCGGCGCTGTGGGCAAGACTTTGTATTCTGTGTTGCACAATGGCTCGTGCCAGGATGGGTGGATGGAATTCTTTGGGTTCACCTTGCATTCCCTCTCCGAGCCGTCACGAGAGGATACTAATTATCCAACTGTTCTCTAATTGATCGGTCGTCCGGCTTTGCCCCAAAGAGCCTCCGCCGGCCCGCCCCTGCACTGCATGTTGTGATTGACCTGGTCCACGATAAAAGATACACCATCCTGGAAGGCATGCAAATAATATTCAATGCTACCCCATAGACAGAACGACGTCGATCGACCCGAGCAGCCCCGTAAGGTATAATCAACTACTCGAGTTGCGCTGTTGGGCCGCTCTAACTATTGTATTCGTGCCGTCGGCCACATACTCACTAGTATCCCTATCAGGTTTTCAAAGAAAATCTAGACCTAAGATGTGAGGCCTTGAGACTCAAAGGTACCGATACCGACAGAGGTCAACGGCATCGCTTGGAATGCAGCCACAGAAGCACCCGACCAAACTGTGCACTATCGGCGCATTCCATTACCTCCTCTGAAAACTGACCTTATCTTCGCTCAGAAACACGATGTTTAGTAACTCCATGACGCGCTCTAGCCCTGGAATTGGTAGTTCAACAAATCCGGGCCGTGACGAGGAGGCTTCTACAAATGCCGTCTCCGACCCGACGGAGGGACTTCCAAGCTCTGACATTCCTCGGAATGCCATGGAGACGTTCTAAAGGTGATCATCTTCAGTATCGGGCTCAAATTGTTGATACTTCTGCACACTTCCATTAGTCTCGTTCCCATAACGTTACTGCATTCGGAGTTTGAATGAGCTGGTTCAACGAAAAACGCTCCAGAACGAAGCAGCGCAATCGAGGCCGCAGTCTCTCTGGCGCAATCAAATGGAAACCAGCTGATGCTGACAACGAGACTATTACTATCACTGTTCTGGAGCGTTTTATGAAAGCAGTCTCGGAGGCACTCAATGCCAAGCTCTGACATTCCGCGGAATGCCATGGAGATGTTTCTATCGGGTGTGCTCCTCCATTGAAAAGGTGTTCATTTTGCAGTACGGGGTCTAGATTGTCATTTAATTCATTTCCAACGGCTGCTGCACCGATTTGTTCTTTGCCGTCGGAATGCCCACATACTTAAATCCTCCAATGTCCATCCGAGGGCCAGATGACCTCTGCAGCGATGTTTGCGATGGAACTTCAGCTACCCACACTTCCAGGTGGCGTACCGGGTACTGTGTACACAATCGCTGGTGTTTTTGCCGCCACTGTCGTGATTTCTGAACTGATCAATTATCACAAGGTATGCAGTGGACACCGTGCTATATGTATCATTGGTGCTGATCAGTCGTCCCCAGCTTGACAGGATTCCAACAATTGGTTCAAATGGTTGGTTTGGATCATGGTGGGCTGCTCGCAAGTTCAAATCGAATGCCCATCTTCTCATTCAGGAAGGGTACAGAAAGGCAAGTGAACTGAAAAAGAGTCATGTTTATCCATAATCACACGTCGATTCGCAGTACAAAGCGTCACTGTTCAAAGTCGCAGACCCTTGGCGTTGGGTAGTGCTTGTGAACAGTCGGCGACACATTGAAGAGTTACGAAAGGCCCCCGACGACGCGCTCTCGCTCCACGATGCAGCAAATGCTGTGAGTGGCTAGATTTCTATGTATTTTGGAACGAAGGGATAACGTTATCGGCAGTCGATGAAGTTGGATCTTATCATGGGCCCGGAGATCATGCATAACCCATACCACGTGGAGGTCATTCGTGGAAATCTCACTCGCAAGCTCAGTGATTTGTATCCTGAAATACGGGACGAAATCTCAGTAGCTTTTGATGAGATTTTGGATCTGGGGGAAAATGGTGAGTGGTGCGCTCCTTCTACTTCGTATCCTTTGTTGAATCCATTTAGAGTGGAAGACTGTGTTTGCCCTGAGCACTATACAAAAGGTAGTGTGCAGAGTAAGCAACAGGTTATTCGTTGGGCTTCCACTATGTACACGCACACTCTTCCTTTGTTTATTTCAGGCTGCTTATTCTGGAGTGACAGGCCGCGATCCTGACTGGATAGACATCAATGTGCGATACACGATGGATCTGGTGAAGGGAGGAAAACAACTCAGGCGCTTTGCTAATTTTTTAGCGCCGTAAGTATTCAAGCGCTGCCCCTATTGCGAGAATCGCACTCAATACATTCACAGAGTTGTCGTGCGTTTCATGACTGATGTTCCGACCAGCAAGAAGCGTGCTATGAAGCACCTTGCCCCAATGATCGAAGAGCGACTGAAACTTCTCGAGGAACACGGAAATAACTATGATGGATTACCAGTTCGTTATTTCTTTCAACTTGCCATCGTTCTCATTCTGATTAGCGCTTCCACAGAATGATATGCTCTCATGGCTCTTACGGGAAGCGCCCGAGGGAGCTCAGCGTACGATCAGGTCCTTGACCGACCGTATACTGATCGTCAACTTTGCTGCAATTCATGTACGTCACCACATACATTCATTTCGTTGCTCTGATTATCAACACGGGGCACTAGACAAGTTCCAATGTATCCTCTTTCTATAATTTCTTCAATGACTCAACTCAATTCCATTGTAGAGCTTTGTTCATGCACTCTTTTTCTTGGCGGAGAATCCTCAATATGTTCAGCCACTTCGTGAAGAGGTGGAGGCTATTGTCCAGAAGGAGGGATGGTCGAAAGCTTCCTTGGGAAAGATGCGTAAGATCGATAGTTTCATGAAGGAGAGTCAACGTATGATCGGGCTCGGCTCAAGTGGGTCATCCATTCTTACCATTACTTTTCTGAAACTACATGGATTCACTGACCATCGCTTGATACATAAGTTGGGTTGGTGCGGATGGCCCTCAAGGACTTCACGTTCTCGGACGGGACGTTCATACCCAAAGGAACGTTCGTGGGTGTGTCCTCTGGGCCTCTGCACTCCGACGATGAACTTTATGAGAACGCACATGTTTTCGATCCTTTCCGATTCTCTCGTGTACGTGACGAGTCGGATGGCGAGGGAACCAAACATCACTTCACTTCCACCAGCCCGGAATATCTGGTTTTCGGTCACGGTAAACATGCATGGTATGAACGCGTCGTTGTTTGTAGACATCCGTTCTTATGCACGGGTTCCTCAGCCCTGGTCGATTCTTTGCCTCCAACGAACTCAAATCCATGTTGGCCCACGTCGTAGTGACATATGACGTCAAACTGCAAGACAACAAGCCCCGGTCTGAAGGATTACGAGATGGGGCGGCTATTTTAGCCGATCCCTCTGCCAAGATCATGTTCAGAAAAAGGGCTTATTGATACATACACAAGTATCAAGATGCGTTTTTTCATACTCATTCACTACACACAATTTCCATTCACGACTCCGGAGGCTCGTTGCTCTCGGGATGGGCAAGCCCCCTACCTTTATCTGTGGGCGAGGCGGTCCTTGGAGCTCATACCGTTACTGGCGGGCATTCGGCGCGCGTCTGCCCGCACCTTCTCCCCTCTTTCTTCACATAGTAGTAAGAAAATGTACTCGTACTCATGATCATGTACACGTCATTCCTCCAATCCATCCGTCCTGTCATACATGCACAGCAATACCAAGATCTGAAATTCATGATGGGTTGCAGTGTGCCGATACGGTCGGGTTACGACGCAACCCTGAGTTTGTATCTATTCCTTGCGAGGGGGAAAGAGGGGGAAAGGGAAAACGAAGAAGCGCACACATTCGCAACGAACTTCGACCCTGTTCCCTCCACGCCCTCCAACACCGCAGCTCGGACGAGCGTGTCCATCTTTTCGGTCTTGCCGCCATCTTCGTAATGGCGGTGCCATGACACGACGATGATGACGCGTACACGGATATGACGAGGCGTCGGCGCAACCGCGTGCCACGCACAATGAAGATGGCAATGTCGTGACGACTCGTCAGACATAGCCCCTATAACTTCAACAATTGGCTTGACTCATCTAATATTAATGGTTGGTTGTCCTTTTGATCAAGATGCATGGCATATCGACTGCATCCCCGTGGAAATTGGTGGCGACTTGCTCATCATTGGTTGTCTTTGGCTCCAGATGTGATGTGCAGTCGGCGACAATATGGAAGTACAAGCGCCTTTGAGTTTGAGAGGATCAGAGAGCATTGGAGTCCAAGGCATGGGCATTCAGTCACCCAGACGACCGTGAACTCGCTGTGAAATCAAAGTGGACAACAACAGGTTGTGATAGTCACATCCCTCTTGCGTTCGCCTTCTCAATTATTGAGGCTGCTTGGAGGAGAGAGAGATTTGATGTAGCATACTCATATATACTTCGTATCTAATGAGGACAAGGTATAAAGTGATTCAGCCACCACTGGTTGATCAGTATGAAGCATCGTTCGTACTGACATGCGAGGAAAAGAAGGGACAATGAGCCCATCCGGGTCGGCCTTCCTGCGCAGTCCATGCCCTCGTCGTCGTCGCGGGCTTTTTGCTCATTAGCAAACAACGGAGGTTTGAACCGCAGTGCAGTCATGAAGAAAACTGGAGTTAGTATAGCGCGCCCCAGCGATTGCCCAGCGGCGGTCGGCTCTTGGCCCTGGGCCACTTGGACAGTCAGTACATGTACGTGGTGACATCTATGCATGCCATCTCCCATTCGGTATCGGTCTCGGTGAGATCGATGACGTCTGTCGCCAACAGACTCCGAGGTCTGGACGAGGTATAGTAGTGACGCAATACGGTAAGTCACGTGCGATTCCGCGTTTGACACGTCCACCATACTCGAGCCAAGATACCGGAATGAAGAATCCCACCATGTCTTTTCAGTCCCCATCACGTCCTTTCTCCTCCGCTGTCGGCAATGGCACGCGCTCGTCTACCGACAGCGATCAGAGCACGAGCGCGTCCGCCGTCGTTGTCAACGGCGCATTACACCGCGATGACAGTGTCGATCCGGACCCAGACCAAGACGGGGCGGATGGAGACGCGGGAGACCCGGACGTGGACCCTATCGAGCGGCTACAACGCCTGCTAGCGCGCGAACGCGCTGAGAAGGATGAGTTGGCTGCTCAGTATCGCAATTTGCTGGCCAAACTGACGACGATGCGGACGACGTTGGGGAATAAGCTGAAGCAGGACGCTGTGTGTCCTCTATTTCTTTTCTTTGAAAAAAAAAAAAAAAAAACTGATGACGATGTGAAACAGGAAGAACTAGACCGTCGGGAACTCCACATCCAGCGATTGACGGCAGAGCACGAGGACGCATGCGCGACGGTGGAGACGCTCAAGACCGAACTGGTGGCGTCGCATGCTGAGCACGAGCGGATGTCTCGGGAGCTGGATATGGTTCGGCATCGGGACCTGAGCGAAAGCGCTGCGAGCGAGCGAGAGCTCCGGGAAGCGATGGCGGAGCTGGAACGGTGTCGGATCGAGCGGGATGAGTGGGAGCGTGGTGCGATGCAGGAGCGGTCGATGGTCGATGAGGCGCGCGGGGTGGCGGAGGTGTTGAGACGGGAAATAGAGGGAGAGAGGGAGACTAGACTGAGGGAGAGGGGGGAGTTGGAGGCGGCGAGGGAGACGGCGGCGAATCTGCAGTCGGTGCTGGAGGATTTCCAGACGGGTGCGTATGCATGCGAGTGTGTGGGCGTGGGCTGTGTAGAGCGTTGACTTGGTTCAGCTAGGGATCACGAGCTGAATCAGGCGGTCAGGGATTACAAGACACAGCTCGACGAGGTTACACTGTCGTTGGCAGAGTACAAGCGGCGTGCGCTTGATGCCGAGGTGTGCATCCTCTTTTTATGTTTTCGGTCGCATTTCTGACTCGTTGCGCAGCTCTTATTAGAAGAGAACAAGACCAGTGCGTCGCGGACGTCGGAATTGGAGCAAGAGGTCAAGGAAAAGAACCTGCTCATCGGAAAGCTACGACACGAAGGTGCTGCTTTTTCTGTTCCTTGCATTCAATATGTGTACTCATTCTTCGATCTCGACACAGCCGTCATAATGAACGAACACCTGATCGAAGCTCTCCGCCGGCTCCGGAAAACATCCTCCGAGACCAACGTAGACCGCCGACTGGTCACCAACGTTTTACTTTCCTTTTTGACCACCCCTCGCGCCGACCCAAAACGATTCGAGATGTTGGGTTTGCTTGGAACTGTTCTTGGCTGGGGGGATGCGGAGCGGGAAAAGGCTGGTTTGATTAGGAGTTCTGGGGCGGCATCCGGTGCTGGCGTAGCCGTTCCTGGCTCTTCGGGAGGAGGCGGGTTGTTTTGGGGTAGGGGTGTCAATGGGACGACATCGCCGAGCAAGAGCAAGAATTTGGAATTGGAAAGGACGGACGAAACAGAGGTATGTCTGACTCGTGACGTTTTTTTTGTCTCTGTATTTGCTCAACTGCGTCATCCGAGCCAGTCGTTTTCCCGTCTGTGGGTCGAGTTTCTCCTTACGGAGGCTAGCCAGGGTGAGACCCGAAGCCGGGGTCAGGGTCAGTCGGCATCTGGGGTGGAGATGTCGCCGACCAAACTGACGGCGTCGCACAAGTCGATGCCGGGCAGTCCTTCACAGTTGCCTAATCGTATCTCGCTTTCGTCGTCTCCTAACGGAGCGTTGTCGCCGACGGGGTTCAAGGGCATGCGACGGTTAGGTTCTTGGACACCCATGAGTAGTGGAGGAGGGATGGCAAGTGCGTCCACCCCGAGTCTCGCGCCTCCACCGTCGCGGAAAGGCAAGGAGAGGGAGATCATATCGTGATCTTTGCGAGTGGTGGTTTGCTTGTCGTTTCTTTTTACCCATTCTCTTATTTTCTTTCGTCCGGCGGAATGGGAGTCTATATATTTTATTATATGGTTTGGCCTGTGCAGAACGAAATATCAATATCATCGTTATCATCAATGCATCACTCTTGTTTTATGTAGCGGATTTCATTTTTGGACAATTCATTCACTCGTTTTGCATTTTGATTTTCAGGAGGGTGTTCACTTGGTGGGGGAGGTGCTACTGCCAGTTACTCCCCCGCGTCTCTGAGATCGAGACTGGCACGGGGGTGACGAGCCCGCGGTCGCACGTCGTCGCTGCCGCGAAAGGGTCAGACAAGTCCGCAAGAAGGGGAATGAACGGTGGCCAGTAGCCAGGAAAATAGGCTGGAGTCAGTGTATTTCCATTCAAACCGTCCTCTCACGAAAGCGATAATTCGTTGACGGATGAGTCGTCGACAGTGAAGTGCCACGGGCCCACCCGCGGAGACTCTGAGCCACCATTCCATGGCACTGCCGTCCACGTGAAGATGTCTCCTTGGCTTCGGAGCTGCACGCGCTGTCCATTTCTCAGCTCGTTGGCGCTCGCGGCTCGATAGTGACCAGACCCCAAGTTGGCGTAATCTCGTCCCCAGACGTGCTGGAGCTGTCACCTGGGTTTCAAAGTGCGCTGCAGACTAGGAAAGAACTGACCTTGCCGGCTTAGGACCTTGCTTGCGTCTTGAGACCTGACTACTGTATTCCAGTTTCAAGAATCAAGTCCTGACGCAAGCGATCAGTCCCTTGATAATATGAAGGACCTCAGGCTGAGGACGACGAAAGTAAATAAATTTTGAATAAAATTACGTAAATTATTTACTACTATGGGTTTTCCAAAAAGTCTGAGATCCTCCGCCCGCAACGCTCCGAACGTATGGGAACGAGACTACTTACAGAACGGAGAGGTTTCTGCAGATTTGAAACCCAGGTGACAGCTGTCTCCAGCACGTCTGGGGACGACTCGGACGAGACTAGAGTATGTAGTAGGATCAGCCCTCTCCAGAACGGGCGTTTTTCGTTCAGCTCGTTAAACCTCCGCCCGCAACGCTCCGAACGTGTGGGAACGAGACTACCTTGTCAATGGCGTCTTGACCTTGCATGCAACTTTTGCACATTTCTCCTTTGAGTTTTATTATGCAGCGGGTGAACTGGGCTGGAGTTCTGGGTAATCGTAAGATATCTGTCGGTACCACTGTGGTAAGTCGGCATGTAGTATGATCGAGCGAGCGGCCCGGGGGCGGCAGACGAAAACTTATCTCCGCACGTGTGAACGCCACCGTTATGTCGTCATAGCCTGCGGCGTGGCAGGTGCCATTGTCCGCTCAAACACTGGCGCACCATTCGCAATCATCGATTCTGATCAGAACAGATGAAGGAGGGTGCTGCGCCGACCCGAATAGAACAACACGCAAAGACAGCCGAGAGAACCGGTCTCCGACGCGCCACTGCCGCAATGTGTGGATCCCAAAAAGCAAACGAAAGAAGAAACAAAGCCCTCGCCGCACGACAAAAAGTCACTACGGGTAATATTGTGGAATTGATCGCGGGCACGAGGCCACCTTCAATCAGATATCAAAGTTTCTGAGTCTCCATTGAATCTTGAACACGGCGTTACCCGTTGCCGAGTTGCTGTAGTATCCTTCTTCTATTCCTCCCTGCTCCCCCTGTTTCTGTTCTAACCGAGCTCATAGGGGAATACATCCGAGGGTATAATTCAAATCATCTCCTTATAGTCATTGCTGTGCGTGACGATGAAGGAAAAGTCTTTCATTGAGTTCCGAAACATTTTTCTTTATTTTCACGTTGAACCCAACTCGTTGCGATGTCACGGACGATGGTGTCCTATCTGGTTTTATCTGTGGGTACGGAAGCTGGCCACGGGGCTTCTTCCCTCGTGACGCATTCAGTTTTTTCTCCAATGACCTACCGCGGAGGACTTACCTGGAAACTTTGGAACTCAATAGAAGTCCCACTTGGCGCAGCAATGAATGACGTTTCTCGTGTGGGTAAAAAGGCGCAAGCAGCCTGATAAATAGGTGAGCTGGACGACTTGTCGGGTCCCCATCCAATGCACCAAGCCATGTCGTCCAGTCTCTGCTTCATCGTTCTCCTCCCTCTCTCTCTCTTCGCGTTGTGGATTGCGAATACTTTTTTTATCCCACGTCAGCGCACCTACAAGAGCGTGGCTCAGGTACGGGTCTTGCTCAGTCCGCCACACACACCCCTCGAGAGCCTCCTTCTCGCCCGTGCAGCCCCAAACCAGCGGCTCGTACACGCCTTTGGGCTCACCAACACGTTCGTCAGTGGCGACATAAAAGTTCACAAAGCCTTCACGGCGAGCGCCAAGGCACTCATCTCCGCTGGAGAAAAGGAGGCTGCCTGGCGGGCGCTGGCCTCGAGCGCCGAGGCCACCGTCCGCCGGTTTCTGTCAGTCGATCACAACAACGGAATCGTGTTCTCCACCTTCATGCAATGCATCACCTTTGCTGTCGTCCTCTCGACCCTCTTCAACACCGACTTGGACGCGATCCGATACGAAGACGTCATGTACGTCACGCAAACCATCAACCGGCGCTGGGAAGACTCTAAAACCAAGGACGCGGCGGCACTGCACTGGGACGACAACTCGGACTCCTCCTATTCACTGCGGACGATGAACGCACTCATCGCGCAGTGGGTTATGGATCTCGAGCGGTTCCCGAACCCGCTCAACTTCATCCTGCCAGCATATGAGACAATGTGGCGGGTCGTTGGGGTGACGGTGGCTCATGTGTACCGTTATCCTGATAACACCTTACACGACACTGCAATGACGTTTGCGAGGGAGCCCACAGAACGGTGTTTCGAAGCATTTGGAGGGGAAGATGGGGATGCTCCGAGCATGCAAGCGCTCGTCCTCGAGGTTCTTCGTTTGCATCCCCCCACAAGACACATTGCGCGTGCAACGACCGCCAAGTTATCTTCTGCAAGATCATGGTGCTCACGGTGGAATGCAGCCGTGCCCGAGATCGAGATAGCGGATATAGAAGCAGTTCATCTATCGAAGACCGAGTACGGGGAGGATGCAGATCTGTTTAATCCCATGAGATTTCACCCGTCACGGAGCGAGGGTCGAGGGAGACCAGATCTCTATGCGTTTGGATATGGGAGGCTGCGGTGCATTGCGGCTGCGTGGGCACCAATGGCAGCTGGGATCATTACGGCCAAGGTTATTGAGCAGTTGGGGGAAGCAGGTCGAACGGTCACTATTGGCAATAAGATCGGGGGACGGATTGGATGGGATGGGTGGACTGTGGCGCAAAGGGTCGGGAAGGGAGCTTCGGAGTGATGAGAATAGGGTTTCGAGTTACACATTGACATTGTACGAGTATTAGCATGTAGTATAGTAGTGAATCTGCGATAAATGCCTAGACCAATGACGTGATAGTGTCCGCGGGAGAGCATTATCACAAAGGTAATTCAACATTGTACTAGCAAGTCAGGCCCATCAGCGAACGAGACAAGAGTACCTGACGCCCAGTGCGATATTGGCGCGTGCGGCCCGAGCATCGCGACTTGGTGTACTATATATGGCCGTGGGTGGTCCTCCAGGTACGAGCACGTCACAGTCTTAGTCCAATGGGAAGTAAATCGCCTCAAGGGTTTGATAGATCAAAAGAGGGTAGATACGAAAACCGAGCTGCGACCGGTAACAATAGCCGCTACTAAGTGAAGAATGGGCAGAAGTCAGCACAAACCTAACTACTACTATTAGTAGATCGATACGATCATCATGGTTCCAGAGGGCAGCACGCCTCTTTTCAAGGGTGGTTGTTTCTGCGGCGCCATCGGCTACACGGTGCATGGTCTCCCCGTGCTCAGCGCCTATTGCCATTGTACCAATTGTCAGAGGATGATGGGCAAGCGGCTTTCGCACATTTTCCCCTGATCTCGCCAAAGACTGAAGTGCACACAGGATGTCCGTTCGTCCACACGATACATCTCAAGGAGAAAGTTTTCTTTTGGTCATACCCCCTCGGGCAATCCGTCATGGATCTACTCGACTATTACGAAAATCCGCTGAAGAGATATAAACGACGATTTCGGTGTAAAAAGTGTGGGTCTCCGGTGGCGTCTTTTAACAGTCGGACGGGACAGTACAGCGTGTGGGGGGCGGGTCTGGAGAGGGGGCCGGAGGGCGAGGTACTGGAGTGGGAAAAGGTGAAACCGACTGCACACCAGTTCTACAGTACTAGGATAATCGACGTGAACGACGAGCTGGGCAAGTGGGAGGGTTACGAAGGAAAGTCGAAAAGGTACTAGTAGCCAGTAGTGACACGATCGCGGCCAGCGGTGGCTGTGTGTGTGTGCCTTGCCATAAGACTCCTTCCTTCATACGTACAACACTTCCCTCCCGCCCTTTCCCCCCTTTGTTGCGTATTTGCGAAATTCGTCGAGCAGAAATGCTTTCAAAACGTGTCATCGCTCTCGCACGTACCCGTACAGCCCTTTCAAGACACTCCCCGAGTTCCGGCGTTGCCAGGACCTGGTACGCTTTTTTCGTGTTCCGTGGCCTCCTCCAGGCTTGCTGAGCCAGGCCACGCAGGCATGTCGCCACCTCGCATCTGCTCCGCGCGCAGTTCCACGCTTCACATCTTCTGCAAGGTCAGTCCTATGACGTGATTCCGATCCCGACAATGACGCTCTCGCAGCTGAGACCATCAAGGTCCCTCAGATGGCAGAATCAATCTCGGAAGGCACCCTGAGATCATGGTCGAAACAAGTCGGCGATACCGTCGAGGCTGACGAAGAGGTTGCCACCATCGAAACGGACAAGGTACACCTTCGGACACTGGCGTCGCCCGTAATACGCTCTGACGCACCCCGTTTAAGATTGATGTCACAGTTAATGCCCCCGTTTCCGGAAAGATCGTCGAGCTCCTTGCCAACGAAGAGGATACAGTCACCGTCGGACAAGACCTCTTCAGAATAGAAGCCGGAGAAGCTGGTGTGTATCGCTCTTTGGGTCCGAGTTGACTCGCGTTTGATCCCATTTGCTTAGCTGCGGCTGCGCCCAAGGAAGAGAAGGCGCCCGAATCATCCGCTCAGGCGGAACCTCCCAAAGTGGCCGAAGCCGCCACGCCGAAAGAGCAGTCCACCCCACCCCCTGCTCTCTCACAGGCCCCTAAAGAATCCAAGCCGGCAAAACAAGAGTCGAAACCCGAGGCTGCTGCGCCCTCCAGAGTGCCGGGTACTCGCTCCGAGACTAGAGTACGCCGTCGTCTCACCCTTTCACGTTCGCGCATTTACTGACAGCGGCTCAGGTAAAAATGAACCGCATGCGTCTGCGCATCGCCGAACGCCTCAAGGAGTCACAGAATGTTGCTGCATCCTTGACTACGTTTAACGAGATCGACATGTCCTCGCTCATGGACCTGCGCAAGAAGTACAAGGACGAGATACTCAAGGAGCACGATGTCAAGCTTGGTTTCATGAGCGCCTTTGCTCGTGCCTGCGTACTTGCATTGCAGGAGATCCCCGGTGCAAACGCGTCCATAGAGGGAGAAGAGATTGTCTACCGCGACTATGTGGACCTTAGCGTTGCTGTCGCCACCCCTAAAGGCCTGGTCACGCCCGTCGTCCGAAATGCAGAGGAAATGAACTTCCTCGGGATTGAGAAAGAGATTGCCTCTCTCGGAAAGAAGGTACGTAGATTTCAAATCCTACCCGATCTAGCCTGCTGACTCACCATCATAGGCCAGAGATGGTAAACTTACGCTCGAGGATATGGCCGGGGGTACATTCACTATGTTAGTTTCTTTCTTCCTGCGCGCCGTAGCGACTAACGACAGCCCTCTAGCTCCAATGGCGGCGTCTTTGGTTCCCTGTACGGCACTCCCATAATCAACCTTCCGCAATCTGCCGTGCTCGGAATGCATGCCATCAAAGAGAAACCCGTTGTCGTCAACGGCCAGATCGTCATTCGGCCGATAATGGTCGTCGCCCTGACCTATGACCATCGTCTTCTCGACGGGCGCGAGGCCGTCACTTTCCTTGGTCAGTGGGCGTATATCATGCTTGTTGCCAATCCCATGCTAATCCCCCTGTAGTCAAGGTCCGCGATTACATCGAAGACCCTAGGAAGATGTTGCTTTCTCCGTTCTAACGCGCAAGCACATACGCATCTGGATCCGCTTCCCTGTCTTTTTCCCGTAGATTGATTGTAACCCCATCACGCATAATTCGTGGATCCCTTTAAATGCATTCTGTATAGAAACCATGTGTTCTGTGATATCCATGTTGCCTATGGTCGAACGACGACTGCGCCGGGAGTTGCTTTCGATATTGTAGCTCCAAAGTGTCGTTGCCTAACTTGAATTTGTTGTCTCACTAGCCTGAGCATTTGAATTCACGAGTACTACTTATCCTTGGACTCTGTGTTTCATATCCCCAACGTATTACTTGTCCGGCGGCCCGTACCCAGGATGTGCGTCATCCAGTAAGTACTTTTCACACCCGATAACTTCTCACCGAAGGCCATGACTGCCGACACGGCGCTATCCGAGTCTACGGCGGTACTTATTTACCGTCTCGCCTGATGCCCAGTTGGTCATCCGCTCTCTCAGCCTCAACTCCAAAGCTATCTGTTCATGGAAAAGGCCTTTGTCCAGAGCCCCAGAGGCACCGTGACCATGGACCTGTCGACCGTGACGTTGCCAGTGAGGCACCGACGTCGGAGCAAACTCGAACGTATCTGGCGGGCCGGGGTCGGAGCCCGCGCTCGGACGCTGCTCGTGCTGCTCATCGTCGCAGCGGGTTTCTACTTTGTCACCGTCCACCTTCCGCTTATCTCCGAACTCGAGTTCAAGCTCGTCAAGGGTGCCTCGCCGGGCCGGCGACTTGTCCAGCGGGTGCCACTCCACGCCGCCGACGTACTCGCGAAATGTCGGTCCTTGGACGCAAAGCCGGGGACCCCTCTGGAGTTTGTGCGCAGGCCCCGCGAGCAGTCGGATAGGTACGACGCGGAGATGGGGGCAGGGGCAAAGATGGTGTTGGTACGTAATGCTACAGTCTGGACGGGTTTGAATGGCGGAACGGACGTTGTTCGAGGGGATGTTTTGTTGGCGAATGGGTTGATCAAGAAGGTAGGCGTGCCACCATTGGGTGCTGAGTTCAAGGACGTGCGCGGAGTCTTGGAGATCGATGCCGAGGTGAGGGTTGAATCGATATGTCTGCTCGAAAGAGCGAGGGTCGGCCGCTGATATGTCAATGTTTCAACGCTAGGGCGCATGGGTGACGCCAGGGTGAGCAGACTGTCACCTCGCCGGCTTGTAGGCTGGACTTCAACCTTGACCTGACAGCATCGTCGACGTCCATTCTCACGCTGGCGTCGTATCTTCCCCGGCGCTCCGAGGTGCAAACGACGGCAACTCCGCCAAAGGCCCTGTCCTGCCGTGGTTGCGGTCCCTCGACGGTCTGAACACGCACGACGAGAACTATGCGCATGCGATCGCGGGAGGCGTCACCACGTCGCTTGTTCTCCCTGGATCTGCTAACGCCATCGGTATCCGCCTTTTTTTCGAGCACGTAATAGCAGGCTGAGCGCGACCTTTTTGTTCAGGTGGACAAGCGTTCGCGATCAAGTTGAGGCCTACTAGCGAACGGTCGCCTTCGTCGATGTTGGTCGATCCGCCATTCGATCTTAACGGTACGCATGTCGACCACGATGTACCGCCGCGTTGGCGCCATATGAAGTAAGTCTCTGTTTCCGTTCTTACGGTCTTCCCAGAGTTGAGCATTTGCTGATGCGTTTCATAGGCACGCTTGCGGTGCGTATTCAGCGCACGTCCATACCTGTCGATTGACATACAATGTCTGTATCTAGGGGAGAATCCTAGTAGGTGTCATGTCTTGATCTCTTTCCCTTCCACAGACCATGATTTCGTTATTTAAGCGGGAACGAGAATGGACGTTGTGTGGTCGTATCGTGAAGCGTGGGTCCTTGCAGCTGTGTTTCCATTTCGCGCATTTTAGCAGCTAGCACCACAGTTATGAACATGCCCGTCAAATCAAGAACAAGCAAGATGAATACTGTGCAAAAGCGTTTGCTGACGAATGGGAGGGGCTAGGCAAATTTCCAGAGGACTTGCAATGGGAAGCCCTCGTAGACGTTCTGAGGGGCAAGGTCAAGGTAAGCATGTTTCCTGGGATCGATTCGTCATTGTCAAGCGAGGCGGACGCCATTTCAGGTTCAAACACATTGCTATGAAGCCGTAGATTTCGACGCTTTCGTAAGGGTGCGTGTATTTGGCCAATATAATACTGCCCTCCCGCGACGGGATGACGCCCTTCTTCGCAGCTTTCAAACGAGTTCCAATTCCCGATCGCTGCGTTCCATCACGCCCACGAGGCTTACCTTGTTCCCGATGTCCTGAAGCGAGCTTATGGTGAGTCAGTCGTCGTATCCTGAAATCGAAAACTCACCGTTTGCAGAGCATCCTCCTGCTGTTGCAACGTTTGCATCGTTTTCAAGGTAGAAGTTCTTGCAGGTGACTGGGTTTCCGTGTTGAGACTGACGCGCGGTCGTTAGGTATAAGCGTGAGGCGTACCGCCATTCAGAATTCGCGCCCCGTATCCTGAACGAGCAGGGCATCAAAGTCGTTATGAAGGTGAAATTGTCTTGGTTCGTTTGGAGCCGACGTTGACCTGGTTTTGTTCTTAGAGTGACCACCCAGCCATTCAATCTCGGTGGCTTCTGCACGAGGCTCAGCAAGCTCACTATTATGGGCTCCCTGCGAACGTTGCCCTCGCCTCGGTCACGACGAACTCCGCTGAACTACTTGGGCTAGAACATCGTCTTGGATACATCAAGGAAGGCATGTAAATACCCGTGGAATCTACTTCAGTGATTGATACCCTTGCGCAGGTTATGATGCAGGCAAGTCAAGACCGCTGTCCTTCAGGTTCGACTTTTAAGAAAAGCAACCCAGACCTTGTCGTTTGGGACAGTCATCCGCTAGCTCTCGGTGCTATGCCCTTGCAGGTGTTCATTGACGGAGTCCCCCAACTTGAGCAATCGTATAGAAAGAAGGGAGGGGACAGACAGACCGCTCCTGTAACTCCTAATTTCGACGAAGAAGCCAAGGCCGCTGTCGAATTTGTTGGACTACCACCCCTGGAGGCGACTCCGATTACATCTGGCGCTGTTTTGTTCCGAAATGTATCCAGCATGTGGCAAAGGGACGCATCAGGAGTGCATTCTGTCTTCCAAGCTCGCAGTACAGAGGATGAAGGTATTGTCCTTGTCGAACGCGGGGAAATCGTATGCGCGGGCTTGGCGGAAACCTGCGACTCTTTCGTCAGTGGCGATCAGCTGAAAGTGGTCAATTTGGAGGGAGGTTCTATCACCCCTGCGCTGGTATCTGCAGGAGCCTCGCTTGGTCTTCAGGAAATTGCTTTGGAAGAGAGTACCTCGGACGGTTCGATCCTGGATCCACTGCAGGACTCCATCCCGGCGCTCCTGGGCGAAGGTAGCATTGTCGGTGCTGTGGACGGTCTCGTATTCGGGACTCGAGATGCTCAGTGAGGTTATCACTGCCTAATCAGTACTCGATGCTTACAACCCTACGAATAGGATTGCTTATCGTTCCGGAGTCTCGACCGCCATCACATCGCCAATCTCGCATGGTTTATTGGGTGGCTTGGGTACCTACTTTTCCCTCGGTGCCAAACACAAACTAGAAAAGGAAGCCGTGCTGCATGACGTGACTGCCGTGCACGTAGCTGTTCTGCATCGAGGAAGTGGACCCAGTGTGAGCACGCAGATCGCGGCACTACGTCGCCTTTTGCTGGGTCCGTACGTGGGTGAAAGAGGTGCATTCTTTGAGGCCGTCGCTCAGGTTCGCGTCTATCTTATTATTTTTGTTGGTAACTCTGGTCTGATGCGAGGGCACGCTGTGCGCATAATAGGGAGAGCTACCTCTCGTCGTCAACGTGAAAAACGCCGACGTGATTGCCAGCCTCTTGAAGCTCAAAAAAGAGGTCGAGAAGATGTCTGGTGTACCCATCAATATGACCCTCTTGGGAGCAAACGAAGCGCACCTCGTCGCTTCCGAGCTGGCTGCTGCGAACGTGGGCGTCATCGTTGCGCCTCCTCGACCATTTCCGCATACCTGGGAAGGTCGCCGAGTGTTGGTCTTTTTTCTTTTCTTTTCTGCGCCCATCATCCCGGACGTATTTCGACTGACATTGATCTGTTTCAAGCTTTGAAGGGCCGCACGATATGGCGAATAGCCTCGTACTCGCCTTGTTTACCCATGGTGTGACTGTTGGCATTGGACATCAGGGCATTTCAGAGGAAGCAACCATGTCTGGTTGGGCAGCGCGCAACCTGAGATGGGACGCTGCTTGGGTGAGTCAAATTATTGTAGTCATTGCGACATGACACGATGTCTTTTTCTCGCACGCAGGTGCACGTCGATTCACATGGCCAGATTGGTATGGAGGATGCGTTGGACATGGCGTCGACGAAGGTGGAAAAGTTGTTGGGGGTGACACGCAGGGTGTCGGACTGCGACATGGTCGCTACGAAGGGAGGGGAGCTGCTTGGTTTCGAAGGCAAGGTCGTTGCAGTGACCTCGGTGAGACGTGGCGTGGTCGATTTGTTTGAGTAGGGTGCTTGTGTCACGCAGCCTAGACATTGTCGTTTGTCCCCAATGGTGTAACCTTCAACCTGAGGCTGATGAACAATCTCGTAGATGTGCTTTCCAACCAACCTGTAGCTGTCGACCATTCTGTTGCATTTGATGGGACAGCACTGGTGACCTTCCACCGAAAGTGGTCTATGATCGACGTTTGTTACTATTTAAAGTTCAGGATGAAATGACTGAACTTGGGTACGATCTTTCTCCATGGGCACTAGGTGACAACCAGTGTCACTTGAATTTGAGAGGGATCGGCGGTTCCCTTGCTTTGCCATCCAGAAAACGTTATGGACGACTCGGAGAGAGTGCCACTTCCATTGAACGGACTGGTCTTGCCCGGTGGGCTGAGTTATAAAGCAACATAAAACTCAGTACTCTCAACTCCGAGTCATACTTCCCCGTCCGAGTCTTAGGTGAAATTCTACTGTAATGTGTGCGATTTTATTTTGACTCTTTTTGACAGCTGCGATGGTCCTTCTCTTGGCCGGATACCCGATGACCTTTGCCGATGCGAAAGCTTGGGCACTGCGCAATTGGCCCAACATGAATATCTATGACGACGAAGAACTTCCCCATATCATCTCTTCTTACCACAGGCTTCGCACCTTTGACTTCAGATGCATCACAGTGGAACTCAATGATGACTTGGTGGTCTTCTTTCCCCTAGACGGCGAAGAAGACCGGCGATCGACGCCATACGCGTACAAGGAGCTTCCGGAAACCGAGGGTGGTTTGAGGTTCAAGGAATGGCTCTTCAAGAATAAACAGGACTCGGCGCTCGCTTCAAAGACGAAATGGACGACAGTAGCAGATCCTCACTATGACTGGCGCCGGGTAGGTCACATTAAATTTATGAACTGGTGCATTTCATATCGATACTGTGATAGGAGGAGAGAGCACGAGAACGAGCACGAGAGGCTGCAATCGCCGCTGCGAGTCAAGCGGGAGTAACCATTGATACGCCGCAATGGACACACCAGGAGTCTTATCGGCGGTTCCCACCTAATCCAGGCCATTTCTAGTTGCAAGTTCCAATTGACATCGCCCCTCCTCCACAGTGTGTCAATTCCGCTTGCATGATTCGTACGAGTTTCTGCAAGTCGTGGTTCTGTTACTTACTAGATGTGACATAAGTTGATCTCTTTCCGAAAACATATCTGAAGCTTTGAAGTTCCACTTTACAACATCACATAGCGCACGTACCTTTGACAAAGGTCGAGCGAGCCTGATTAAGCGGTTTCGAGTCAGTTGCCATTAAATAGCTTACCTGTTTTTGCCGATGCGGCTCACAGTGTACAATAAAGGACAGCTTGCTTCTCACTCCAACGATCATCTTCCGAGCTCGAACGATGGCATATATTCTTTTCAACAAACCTAAAAAGAAATTTAGCCCGAACACTTGAACGGTTCACACCCAACCCCGGACCCGCCGTTGCCTTAGGTGATCTCTCTTGCAGAATGAGCAAGATTCTGTCTTAAAATGGTCGCCAGCCAGGATGGTGCTTCTCTTAGCCGTGTACTCGATGTTGTTCTCCGATGCAAAAGCTTGAGCCCAGCGCAATCGGCCCGACATGAACATTGCCTGCGAAGACGAGTCACTTCCTTTTGCTATCGCTCAGTATCAGATGTATTCTGCGGTGAGGTCAATGGCCGTATGGCAGTGTTCTTCCCTTGGTCTGGCGTAGAAGATCCGTGATCGACACCATACCAGTACAGGATTATCAACCCAGGGAGGCCCTGCGGTTCCGGGCATGGCTCTTCAGGTATTAATGGGACAGGGAACTTGCTGCAAGAACCAAGTAGCAGATCCTTACTTTGACTAGCGCTTGGAAAGGAGTCTCGTTCCATGAGTTGGTCCATTTTATATTGATGTCGCTGTAATAGAGGGAGAAGGCTGGAGCTGAGCATGTTGGGGCTCGGCAGGCTGCCGCGCAGCAGAGGTCACGGTATGGTGACTGACCTTCACCCATTTCGTTGGGTTCAAGGCCCGTTGCAGCAGGCCTATTTAGTAATGCTTCGAAATCCTTCTCACTATATCCGCGTTCTGTGCACCTCTGCGTGAGCCATAGCAATCTGAGAGTCTGTGTGGTACTAAATTTATCAGAGTTAGTAACGCCGCAATGTTCACGCGACCTCATAAGTATTGGCATATTGACTGGCAATCATGACAACATTACCCAACGAGACGCGTACATTGGTGGTAAAGAAATCTCTTACGAAGAAAGCCTCACTCTATCATGACGCAGTCATCGAGACGCGTTCTCTACCTGCCTTGCGCAGTGGTCAGGTCCTAGTCAGGATGGGAGCCGTGGCATTCAACCACAGGGATGTCGGTATTCTTTCTCGATTCTTGCTGCCAACGATCCTCCAAAGCTGATCTAGACATACTCAACAGCTTTGGATTCGTCTCGGGAAATACCCTGGCATTGATTTCGGAGCTACGTTCGGAGCTGATGGCGCAGGTGTGTGGATACGGTCCCGACTTTCAGTCCCACATTTCGTCCCACCTGATTCCTGGATCTCACAGGGACGATAGTCGCTTCCGCAGATCCTCACGATTCCCTCCTACAACGGCGCGTATTCCTCACTCCGATGCGTGGCTGGGAGAGCAGTCCCGACGCGCCTGAACGTGGGTGAGTAAACGCCACTGAGACCACTGGTATCTCAAATATGGAAACACCGTCTGATCTCCCGCCCATCTCGTTCCAGGTCTACGTTTGGCATCCTCGGTGGTGGGAAATATCCGTCTCTGGGAACCTTTGCAGACTATGTTGTCGTCGAGAGAGATCAAGTGATTTGTTCACCAGATCATATCGACGACGTTCATATGGCTGCATGGCCCCTCGGGGGGTTGACTGCATGGAGGTCCGTCTTGCGACAGTGGTTGCCGGTCTAATTTCCACTTGCTCATGTTCGCCTCGTTTCACACAGAGCTGTCGTCATCAACGCTCGTGTCACCCGGGCTCAGAACGTCCTGATCACAGGTATCGGCGGCGGCGTCGCCCTCATCGCTCTCCAGCTCTGTCTCGCCATGGGCGCCAGAGTGTTCGTCACGAGCGGTAGCATAGACAAGATCCAGAAAGCGGTCGCACTCGGCGCGACCGCCGGCGTCAACTACAAGTCGAGTGCGTGCTCTGGTCATATCTTCTTTCCTCACCATCAAGTCTGCCCCTTCCCTCCCTCCCGTTTCACCTTCCTTCCTTTCTTTTACCAGCCTCCTCTTTTGACACGGCGCATCGTCATTTGAAACAGCGGACTGGCCGGAGCGGCTTGCCGAGTTGCTCGCAGAACAGCGCGATGGCTCCGCCTTACTCGACGCCGTCATAGACTCCGGCGGAGGCGATATCTTGGGACAGGTCAACAGAGTACTGAAGCCCGGCGGAAAAGTCGTCGTCTACGGCATGTGCGTGTCGTATTTCGTATTGTGCTTGCACGCAATTGTCCACTTCTTCTTATTCCTCCCCCTCTCGCATTCATCTCACTCCATCTTCGTCTAGGACTGCCAACCCCGTCGTGAAGTTCACAATGCGCGAAGTGCTGAAGCAGCACCAGCTTATCGGTGCGTATATTTTGTGTCTGTCTGACCAATGGGGTTGTACTGACGTGGAGGAACAAAAGGATCGACGATGGGATCACGTCAAGATCTCATTGACGCGACTAGGTTCATGGCAGAACATGCTATCGTCCCTGTGGTGTCTCATGTGCTGGAAGGTCTTGGGTCTGCTGAACAGGGTTTTGAGCTCATGAAGCATGGAAACCAGTTTGGCAAAATCGTCATTCGGATGGACGAGAGTGGAAAGGCTACAGCGCGACTGTAGTTCTCTGCGCTCCCGTGAGCCCATTCAAGTGGGCGAATATGACTCTGAGGATCAGTTCGTTCGCCAGACTCTGGAACACCGATGCGATAGTTGTTCTTTGATCTATGCATATACCCAACACTTCCTCGTCAAACCTCAGCAAATATTGAGGTAGGACTCGATGAGAATATCTCGATTCCGTCAGATGGACCATCGCCGTCGAGCGGAATCAAATCATTCGTCCAACGGCTCAACGGCATTGACGTTGTGCATGACCCCTCAGAAGGCTGCTCGGATTCCCGCACGCACTGGCAGGTCTCCATTGATGCAACTGATGACCCTCATGTTCGTCTATAACGTACAGCCGCCGCTGCCAACGCCAGCGTCGTTAGAGGTGAGAACGTCCTCGTCAGTAGACGCCGGCGAGGTTGGTAGTGTCACTCTTTGGCCCAGAGAGACTCGTGTCTGATTACATCTGCCTAGCTGCAGCCGCGCCTAGAGGAAAGGTGCTCGAATCTGCCGCGTTGAAAGAATTGAAATATTGATCCACCATCCCCACCACTATTGTAAGAAAGTCCTATCAGCATCATCTATTTGGCTTGTGGTCAAAGTGGCCGTAATGACGTGCGAGGAACATAATGTAATCATGTCAAGATCTCCGAGTCATTGACGCCTAGTTCATCATAGAACACGCCATCGTTCCCGTGGTGTCATCTCATTTGCTGTAGGGCTTAGGGTTTGCTGAACAACGGTTTGATGCTCACGAAGCATGGAGACCTGCACGCCCAACTTGTGAGCTCATGCAAAGTGACTCTTGAAAATCGGTTAGTTCGACAAACTTTGAAACCGAACAGAGGGAAGCCTCGAGTAAACAATACGGCGTGTGCAATTCGCATCAGAACCCCATTCCTACATTTGTTTATCGGACATTTTGTAACGCTTCTTTGATCCTGTACTCCCAATACCTAACAATGAAGGCACGTCAGCTTAATTGCCGAAGCCCCCCTCAGACGAACAATAGAAACGACGCACTTCTTTCTCATAGTGTCGTGCTCGTACGCCAGGGACTTCCAGAGCTTCACATGAAGTGATCAAACAAGGTTAGCACCCAGACTATCCCCCGATAGACAACAAACGATGAACGAAAGTGGTTGCTGTACCTCGGTAGCTTTCATGAGATCATCTTCACCGCTGTCTTCATAAATATCCGCCAAGAATTCAATTGCTGCGACGCAAGGCAGTTGAGCCCCTGGTGATGGAAGGAGATCCTCGAGGTCGACAACGTCTCCCAGGGGCGCCTCGTGTTGGTCTGCATGGGGAAGAGAATAAGGGATCACGAACGACTTGACGGTGGAATTAGGGGTCTTGGAGTGGTCAAGTACCCCCCGCATGTAATTCCACGCGGACGCATTGTTGGGCGCAATCGCGATCTTGGTCTTGACAAGGCTGAGGGGCGATAGGGAGACAGGAGGATTCCAAGTGAACAATGGATGAAAACCAGCCAGAAAAAAGGGTAAAGTAGAAGATGAGACGCACGTCAACTCTCTGCGAACGACGGCAGCCCTGTCCTCCTCGTCGCCCTTCCTGACACCCGACTGGAACACGACGAAGAATCGATGATGCCATGCCGAGTTGTTGCGTACGTCGCCGTCCAACATGCACTCGACGAACTTGAGCTCGTCGCGCCACAGTGTATCGTCGTTGAAGTGTGCGAGGATCCACTGCCTGTACGACCACGTGTGGTAGTTCTTCGTATCGATCTGCAGCGCATCGGCGATGAACGCGAGCTCGCGCACGGGGTCCTGCGTCTGCTGGACGAGCAGCCGACGGTGGTGCCAGACTTGATACGTCTTCAGGTATTTGACCGCGAGCTCGTCCATCAGCCGGAGCTCAACATCCAGCGGCGCATTCAGGGCAACAAGGGTCCTGTATCTGTACTGCCTGATCGAAGTGTAGTTCGGGGCTCTGATTCGAAAAAAGGGGTTGGAATACTCACCATGCGGAGTAGTGGGCAGGATTCTGACGAATGATGTTTTCTGTGAGATCGAGAACCCTAGAGCTCTTCTCCCCAGTCTTGACGATGCCTCTAAAGTAGTCTGTAGCATCTTTGTCTAAATCGTTGACCGGGAGTTCGAGACAACTCAGTCGGAGAAGTCATTGCACACACGCACATTCTGGCGTGTAAAAGATCGGCGCGATGGGAGTAGCACCTTCGTATTGCTCGAGGGGGGCAACATCGGCCCATTCTTGTCTGTCAGCGAACAACAGTCGGTCGTCGTCATCCATGGAGGGTTCTCGTTGTGAGACAATATTAATGGCCGAATCGGAGACACATACATTGTCCTTGTTGTACGCAACCCAAAGTGGAAGTAACAAGTGGTAGCAATTGTTACAACAGTAAAACCATCATAATTTCGACACAATACAAAATGCAGCTAAACTACGGAGGGCAGAGAAAGAAAATAGGTATCGGAATATTATCGAGCCATGTTTCGAGAGTAGCATGACCCCACACAACATGTACATTATTTACCGTTCAGGCTGCAGCAGGAACAGCCGTTGGCACCACCGCGTTGCTCGCAGTATAGTCCTGTCACCTCTTCAGAATGCAAACCTCACAGCCTCGAGGAGGTTGGGCACATACCTCCATTTCCGCATCGAGGTCAGCGGCGCTCTTCTGTGGACGTTCAATACCTTTCCTACCACGGCCTCTTCCCCTGCGGATGCCACGCGACGCGGGTCTAGGGCACAGATGAGTGGGAGGGATCCAATAAGCCAAGCCATAATCCGACCTTGGCGCTCTCGTAGCTGGAGCAGTGGTGGCAGCGGTTGCAGGGAGAGGGGCGACACGAGAAACTAGCGACTGAGCTGGAGCTGGGCGCGAAGGATCAACGACAATTTCAATCTTCATGGGTCGTTCTGTAATTGACGGACGGGCGCGAGACAGTGAGCATTAATCGGCTGAGTTCTGATGCAAGCAGGCAAGCAAAAAAGGGGGACGGATACGAGCAACCATGACCCAAGTTGTTACCGAGGACCGCTGAATCGTTCAACCGCCTTCAAGTACTCTTCACGACGCCGCCACGTATATCGAGCCTTCATGACATGCCCAATCCTGAAATTGGTCAAGCGGTGAAGGTCAGGAGGACACCGACCCTCGCTCCACAATCCTTGCACCGTACTCAAAACCAAATCCCATGACGGAACCATAAAGTAAGCCCGGACAGCTGGCTGCAGGCAGCGTGGAATCCGAAGGGTGATCAGTCCTTCGGATGCAATCCACGGCTGTGATCCACCTCATGCACGGAGCAGCAAGGGTGGCAGCGAGGACAAGTCATGGTCGCCACCAGTAAGACCGTCAACTCGCACTTTTCAGCGCCTGAGGTGTCGTCCCAAGTAGCTTTGAAAGTGGGCATCGACCAGCGTTCGACGGCAACGGTCATCTCAACAAGAGAAGGAATTGGCGATACTGACTCCCATCGATGAGGCGGTTATGATATTGTTGGTACGCCTTGGTTCCATCTCCTTTCTTTTGGAAGTGCACAGCAGCAATGCCTTTGGAACGGCCAGCACTGTCGTAGTGCAAGGTGACCTCGCGCAGAGGGCCAACGGTGGAATGAAAGAGTTCCTTGAAAAACGTGTCAGTAATGTGATTAGGAGCAACATGTCCACTGCAATACCTTGATTTGGACTTCGTTCACATCTGGGGGAAGATTTGAGACGATTATTTTGTCAGCGGACTGAGAGGCGGGGGTGCCTGCGGCGACTACTTTTGCAGCGGCAGCGTTCTGGACGGCGGCACGGGAGGGAGCATTTGTAGGGTTACCCAGGACCTGGGTTTTGGCTGAAGTGCGGCGACCAGGTCGGCGCTGGTGCTTCGTGCGGGTGGCAGCAATGACCTGGAAAAAAAGGGTTGAGTGACAAAAAAAAAGTTTCTAGACGCGTTCCACCCACTTCATCAAGAGATTGGTCCATTTTTTTTCAGCAAGGAGTGGAACGTGAAGAGATAGCGAGTGCGGGGCAGAAGAAAAATGCTTGGTAGAAGGGCGTTCGAAACAACAAAAGGGGTGACACGAAACCGAGCGTTAACGCCTTATATGGTAAGCGGAGTTTCGGAGTTTAAATGTTAGGATAGCATTTCCTTTCTTGGTGTTGCTGTTATGAGACCTTCTCTAATAGACTTTGAATATGTCTCGAGGCGGTCGTGGTGGGGGTCGAGGAAGCGGGAGAGGCGGATTCAAGGGAGGGGGCGCATTTGGAGCAGGCTCAATGCCTCCCATGGGGCTCACATTTGCCGATATACAAGCAATGTCGCGTGAAGCAGATGCATTGTACCCGGTACGGTTGGATTCCAAATCTTGTTCGTCGTTACGTGACAAACCTCTGATATCGTATCCGCGCAGCCCTTGGATCCATTACCTGTGCTTTCAGACTTCTCCGCAGAAGAAAGGAAGATAAGCGCTCTGCAGACGGGCTTTATCACCCGACTTCGCCAATCCGCGTATTATGTCGTGGAATCAGTAAAATCCAAAGGTCAGATCGCGTTTGAATGTACTGTATACATATGCAGCTGATTCAATCGAACAGAACTTGAACGATATTCAGACAAATATCGACATACTTCTGTATCACTCCCTACTCTCAAGCGGAAAGACCTACATGCATCCTTCTTCCCATCTGAAATATTCGATACCTACTTCAATGCCAAGAAGAAACGGAAAGGTATCGTCCTCTTCGCTGTCACGTGTAATACCCTGATGCATGTGTGCCTCCAGCGGAGAAAAAGGTCAAATCGACGCGCTTGGACCTCGACGACCTAGTGGAAGAAGCGGAGGAGCTCGTACGCTCTTCAAAATCTCAGTTTGTGTTTTCATTGAACGAATCACCAGGAAAAAAGCGGCGAGGAACGATCAGATGCCGGCTCGCAGGCTGTGGAATCGGATTATGACGTCGATGAAGAATATGACAATGATTACGCCGAGAATTACTTTGACAACGGCGAGGGAGACGACCTTGATGATTTGGGTGGCGGGGGTGGCGGGGATGACGGAGGGGGAGGTGAGAGACTTTGTTCCTTTTTATTTTGATGGTTGACGCCTTTTGGCAGATTACGACTAGTCTACATTTCGAGGCTGGAATCTCCAGCTTGATGTTGCAGCCGTCAGTCCCGCTACATCCTCTTGTATCTCGTCAAGGCCAGCCAACAACCCAGGGTCACATTGTGTGTACTTGCCAATATATGGTTAAGGTTCTCCGGACACCAGCAACGCAATTTCCAACCGTGTACGAAACGTATGCGCGCTGTCAGTCGCACTTTGCTGTAAGGCGAATTTCAATCCGATGCTGCGCCAAAGCACCCACGTGATCGTTCGTCATACCTAAATTCACTTGATCAACACTGGTCGAATTCATACAAGCACCAACTTACCTCAACCCGCCGCGCCGCCATGGTGTCTATAATGCTACTCGGCACCCTCCTTGTCATCCCGCTCGCCGTTCTTGCCTGTGAAGGGGAGTGTATCGTCAGGATAACTCAAGAATACCTCACTCAATACTCGCCCATCGCCATCAACGTCATGCAAGAGATGGCACGTACCCCCGCGCTCCCCGCTCTTCTGACGTTCATTAAACTTTCCGCCAGGCCGATAAGATAGACGCCCAAATCATACCGCCCGCCAACCGTCGCGAGAACTCCATCAGCTACTTTACGCCCGTCTTCAACACGTACCACAAGCTCGCTTACGATGGACTGGAGCACGCCATATTCCCCTCCTACTTCCACGGCAAATGTTTGTATCCGAACGGCACGGTACCCGATGGTTGCCCGAATCCCGACTGTCCGGTCGTCTGCGGCACGCCTGGGTCCATGATTCACTTCTTCCCAGTTTTGACCCGGCTTGTCTTCGACCACATCTGTGGGCAACTGACCAACGTCACGTCTCCGAAAAACAAGGCATTTCGAGAGGTTGAAAAGATGGTGCTGGCCGACATACATAAAGCGCCGTCTCGAAGGTCCAACTCCGCGCGAGGTCAAACCAGTGCAAGGACCGCCGCAAAGAAACGATTCCGGACCATCATGAGGGAGTTTCCGACGATGTTTCTGGATGAGTGTGGTGGTTGGAATCTGTCACAGTGCACCTGGGAGGCACACATGAAGCCGTTCATCCTGCAATTTCCCTGACGACATGATGGCTTGGCCTGCGGGCCCACCCTACACGCTAGCTCCACTTTGATTTAACGTGTTCTTTTTGTTTTTGTGAAAACGCCGTCGTTTTGTTCGGACATGAGAGTCTTTATTGTAATCTGGCGCTACGCATGTGACGAGAATCCCCTGAAGCTTGAAGTACGATGGTGAATCCTTGCAGTTGAATGAAGTGAGGGGAGGTGATTGATCGCACTCGTGTTCTTGTTCACAGATGCCCTACAACGGTAGGTATAACAGTGCGAAACGTCATCACCCGTATTGGACATGCCAAGTTACCTCCTTTGGCTATCCTTTTGTTTATGAATTGATCAAGGGTATGGCGTGCTGCTGTGCTTGCTTGCGTGCGGCTGGGCCCGAAGATCGGATCTTCCCCCAGAGTCTCCCTCGCTTCCAGAAGGCTCTTATCATATCAGCTCGAACGCAAGAAACTTCGAATCAACTGCGCGGCCAATTTACCCTGACTGTCCGACAGATCTCGCACGTAGTAGGCTTTTCACTTACTTTACTACCATATCAGTCAGTGGGCGCCGCTCTGCAAGTTCGTAAGGCTAATATAATCCGACTATAGCAACTCGTACAACGCCCCCATTGTACTCTCGAGCACGTCATCCACTGGACAGCCCTAGTAGTAATACCTATCTATCCCCCCGCATCCCCACGACACCATCGGCCCTTGCGATAGCGATATCGGGTACCCCAACGAGAAGCAACAAGGACGAACGTTATTATTGATAAATACAAACTTTGGGGGGGACAACCATGCATGGCAGGGACAAGGAATCAAGGAACGAAGATGGCATGCACATTCATTTTTTTTTCGCGGGCCCCAGCGATCTGTCAATTGAAAAGGGCAAGATCCGAAACGCGAGTTCTAGGTTTCGCAGGTGGTTGTTGTTCCGTACCTTCACGTCGTCGTCGTCGTCGTCATGAACCCCAAACGAATTCACCTCAAATTGGAATGCCGTGTTTCCCGCAAGCTCAGCACGCCCACTATAACGAACGAGATAAGGCTACCAGTGCGGGACGGTCGTCCGCGCCTGGTCACTTCCGCGGGAGGTAGAGCGACCGTGACTACCATTGGCACGCCCGGCCCTTGGTCCATTCCTGTGTGGACGTTCTAGCCTCCGTGCGTTCACTCGTCGTGGATGCTGTTCCGAGCCCAGTCCACATGCGCGTATCAAAATGAGGTGAAACTTCCAATAAAAAAAAAGGTTCTCCTGTCATACAGTACGATACCGCTACGCCACCTTTGGCACGCATTGTGGAGCATCATTCGTTCCGTCCTTCAATAATTCTTTTTTTCTCTGTCCTTGTTCCGGCCGAATCGCTCGCATGACGTACACAACCTGCGGCCATCGTCGTCCGAGGGGAATACAATCAAAACAGCTTCAGTATATCGCTCCCGACGCCCATCGCAGTGACCGCGTTACCCGCACCGGCGCCCTGCACAAGGAGCGGCCGCGCCCCGTACCGCTCGGTGTGGAACATGATGATGTTGTCGCTGCCTTGCAACGACGTAGCGAACGCGTGCGTCTTGGGGTATCTGTGTCAGATCCGACGTGCATACATGCGCGCAAGTTCATATTCCCAGTCAGCCGAGCGCACACATGACACGCAAAAAAGGGGGGGACGACTCACTCATCCAGCTTCGCCTCCACCGTGCGTCGCTCGACGTCAATGACGCCGACGTATCGCAGGACGTTACCCCGCCGGGCCGCTTCGTCCCGCTTTGCAGCAATGTCCGCGTCGAACTCTGGCAGCCGCTGCATGAACGTGGCCGCGTCCGCATCACGCAGCGGTTCAGGCACGAGCGACGTCGGACGGACGCTCACGTGTCCGTCTGGCAACAGGTCGCGGAGCTCAGGGATCATGCGCGATAGGATCGTGAGTTTGCGTGCGACGTCGGCGCCGTTGAGGTCTTCTCCCGGGTGCGGTTCCTGTTTGACGGCATTGTCATTATCCTTGTTTCTTTTTTTTTTGGGGGGGGGGAGGGAGGTGGGCTGAACGTTTACTCACCGTGTACCCATTTTCCTTGGCAACTTGCACGATGGTTGAGAATGAAGGCCCGCCTTGTTCGCCTCGGGAGTACTCGTTGAAGATGTAGCTCAACGTCCCGGAGAAGACGCCCTCGATCTTCTTCACCTGTGCAAGTCGACGCCGTCACGTGCCTGCCTGATAACTAACCCTGGCACCTTGATGCCCACTCACCTTATCCCCCGTGTTCACCAAATCCTTGAGCGTCGATATGATCGGCAACCCCGCACCGACGGTCGCCTCGTTGTACACCACCCCGCGCCTCGTCGTCCCCGTGGTACTAGACCATCGATCCGCGACCGAACCAAAGATCCGCTCATACAGCGCGAGGCTACCCGAGAACGCCTTCTTGTTCGGCGTCACGACGTGCACGCCCGCGTCCAGAAAACATGGGTACGTCTCCGCGACCGTCTCAGACGACGTATTGTCGACGAAGACGACCTTTCCCGGCTTGCGTTGCGCGAGTGTCGACAGTGCATCCAGCAAGCCATCGAGGCTCGCCGGCTGCGCGTCCGGTCCGTCCAGTGCACTGACCCACGCTTGTCCTAGCCGGACGAACCAGCGATCCGGGTCTGTGAAGAGGAGCATCTTGCGCGAGTTAGACAGCGCAGCGATGGAGATCGGGTAGGGCGAGGTCGAGTCGATCAGCTGCTGGACGAGCTCAGAGCCGACACCGCCGACACCGACGATGGCAAGGTGGAGGGCATGTTCGGCTCCGATTTCATTGCTCATGGTGGACGTGCGTCTGGAAAGGTGGGAAATCTGATCGTGGGGATGATGGCGCGATGGAAGGCAGGGTATATGCTGTGATGAACGATATCAGTTTGATTTGAATCTGATGGGATGAGACATACGATAGATCGAATACCCTTCCAATCAACGGAAGACGAAAATTTTCGGGTCGGGCATATCAAACCATATGATGTCGGCCGAGGGCTTGCTAGCACTAAAATGTTCCTCGCTGGGTATCTGGAATTCATCATGACTTGCAGCTTGACTCGCCAATGCCAACTTGAGGGAGGGCAAGTACACGTTTCTGTTCAGGAGCAGCCAGAGTAAAGGCGAATCTCCAACCCTTTTCCAAAACAAATTTCTATTCAATTCAAAACATCATTTCTGTATGAACGAGTGTACTGGTTGAATGATTCATGTAACGAGCGAGGGGTTTAAGTTACTATGTAGAAGGGCGGAGCCGTGGTGCGGCGAGCAATCTAAACGGAGGAGGAAAAGGGAAGTGAACTATCGGGCAAGTATGTACGCTTCGGTTCTCGCTGCACCAACGTCGTGGAGAGGGGAGAAGGGTATGTGTGTACGTTACTTCTGTAAGAAAACTAGAAGGGAGGATCAGCGCCAAGAACTGATAATGCAAGATGGAAGACTTACAACAAGGTCCAATATAGGCATCGGGAAACCAATGTCGCACCATACACATCGTGAAGGGGAAAGACAAGGGAAAAAAAGTTTGGCTATAGCACAAAAGTGATGGGTATGATGCGATGCGATAGTCCGAGCTAGTGGGCCGAGTCGATATTGATACACGCCTGGACAGGGGAAAAAAGAGCAGGAAAAAAAAGGACAAGCTCCGGACAAAGCATCCTAGAGCAGTGAAAGATGATTCGAGGTTGGCAACGAAGGAGATAAATAGCCAGACCACCAAATGAATCACTAAAAAGACAATGGGCAAAGGGAATTAGGGACCGTGAACCCAAAAAAACGAGGCATATAGGTAGGGGGTGGAAGCATAGGAAGTGTGATGGAGGCAAATATCACGGAAGTCCCCAGATTCAAGAACACAAAAGAGGAAAAGAAATAGAAACCCTGCACAACGCAAAGCCGCGTATAAATAAGCAGGGGCAGACGGACAGTTGTTTACTTGCAGTTGAACGCGGCGCGCAACCTGAACAACAGCAAGGTCATATACACATGGGCTGATCCGAGGCTGGAGAGGATGTCTTGTTTTTAATGTATGTCGTGGCCTCGTCAGCTCCTTTTATACAGACCCGATCTCTCGGGAGCCAAGATAAGAAGCGTGGGGTGATGGGGCGAAAGCATGCGATGCGGAAACGAGCCGGCGATACTGACACATTGATAGATGGAAGAATAGAGAGGTGGGATGCTGGAACGTAAAAATCCGCGAGCGAGCGAGGTATGAATATCGACGCTATACGGGACCCGGATGTGAGTCTCCGGGTGGTGGGGAAATAAGAAACCACGAGTGTCCTGTGCGAGAGAGACCTTGACCAGTAAAAAGACCGAGTGATGCAAACCAGAGAGAGAGCGGAATTATCCGTCGGACGACACCGAACGCAGCATGGGAAACCAACAGCCCCCAGAAGAAATGTCACATGGAACCAATCCCGGAAGTTGCCGAGAATAATGATATCGGAAGAAAGCGGTAGGAGTCACAAGCCGTCCCAGAGGACCAGGCCATCGACGAGGGTCGATTTTTTGGTCAACATGGGATCGACAAAGGGAAACCTTTCGGAGGTGGGAGGGGGATGATGTCGCTGCTAGGGTGATATTAGTCTAATGGGGCTGATCGCCAATACGAATAATCTAAGCTGCGATTGTGGCGTAAGGTCAGAAACAGAGAGGGATGATGATGGCAATATTTACCTCTACACTTTTGATGAGAATCAACGTTAAAAAGGAAGGGACCGCTTAGAAAGCGGGGGGAGGCAACTCGTCCGGACTGGGCGAGTTCTGGAAGACGGAACTCGCAAAGAACCCGGCCTTGTCCTTGCCAGCATTGGAGGCGCTGGGGCCAACTGAGCCGAATCTTTTCGGCGGGAAGCCAGAGAGCTTCTTGAGCTCTTCCGGGCCATCGGAAGTAGAAGACATGTCCTCGTCCAGGGACATGTTGAACACGCCGTCGCTCGGCGTGCGATGATGATGATGACGTGGCCGCAGGGGAGTGGAATCCGCAGCGTTAGCGAAAGAAAAGACGTTGAACGGAGGCAGTGGTGCTGTGCGAGAACCATCCAAGGAGAGCCACGTGTGGTCGGTAGGGAGCTCCCGGGTGGGGGTGGTAGGAGGCGAAGTATCCTCCACGTCAGTGGTGTCATCGCAAACTGGGAACGTGTCTATCGCATAACCCGTGGACGCCCGCCTTGTATCCATGCGAGGGAGCGCCCGAGGAAGGGGGGCGGATCTGGAAAGATTATTCCGATGGCTAGAGTGCTTGTTTCCCGGAACGGGAACGGGACGAGACGCAGGGGAGGGTGTGCCAGGTGGCTGGACAGTCTGGTTTCGGCTGCGAGCGGCTTTTCCGGGGGGAGGGGGCGCAAGGGTTGGAGACAGCTTGGCAGAGCGGCTGTTGGAGGGGAAAGCAGGACGAGAGTTGGCGTCGGAATCGGAATCTGAACTGACGATGAACGGATCGAAAGAGTTTGCGGTGGGATTACGGGGCTGGGAAAATACGGGGCCTTCTACATGGGACGAAGAGATGGGGGGCGAAGGTTGTCGGGCGTTGTTGCGTCGTGAGTGTCCATGCGTGGACGAGGTCCTGGGGATGAAAAGGATGTGTGAGGAGGGAGGTGGTGTATGGGGTGACGACATCTACCTAGCCGGAGTCTTATCTTTCGGGGCCTTGTTCTGTCGGCCGCGGGGGAGCTTGTCCGGGGTGGGCGTATGTGCTGGTACAACCGGCTTCTCCGCGACGGAGGGGAGCGCGGAGTCGGGAGACGGCTTCTCGTGCGCATGTTTGGCAGACTCGGCGTTGACGTGCTTGGGTTTGAGCGTGCGCTGTGGATTGCGATTGTGAGGATTCTGCTGGCGATGTTGGCGGGGTGAGTCGGCGCGGAGAGGCTTCGATATGGAGAGTATGCCGGGTACTTTGGTGGGCTGGACTATGACGGCTGGGGGTGCTGATGGATGGCGACGGTGTGATGAAGGGGGGTACATTGGGAGTAGGACGGGTTTGTGGGCGAGCAACATGTCGACGACGCTGGAGAGGAAAAAAAAGAAACGATATGATCACACTGTCAGCCCGGTTGGAGCTGTTTTTGTTCTCCGACTACGGCACAGCCCGTCGGGCGTAAGAGCTTTCCTATCTGGGTTTGAACCTCACAGCCGGGACCTGGATCGGCTCTAGCGGTGCTTAGTCATCGCGAGGACATTGCAACTCCTTTTCCTCGGTCCCACGTGTCCATTTATGGCAAGCCTCGTTGTGTATGATAGGAGACGTCGCTCTTCATTAACCTATGCCACCATCAGCGCGTGACCTCCACTTATGGTCTCCGCGAGCACCCCCACCGCTTATTTCCACCCTGTGCGATAACATATCGCCATGTCGGCCACAATGCGACCACCATCTTTAGAACATAGTAGAATATCACTCTGTCTCATGTCCGCTTTTCGCCCGCAGTATCTTTATTTGCCGGCCTGCCCTGGCATGCACTCTGCGGGACCGCCCTATTATTCCAAACTCCATTTCATCAATCGAACCACTCGCAGCGCGTACGGTCCAGCCACACGACGTCGTGCCATCATCCCTGCTGTGCTTGACGTACGCTACGCCTGCCTTCAGCTCGATTGTCCACGCGATCTCCTCGGATGACAATCGTCTCCTCCCACGCTCTTCTCCCCATCCTTCTAAGCTCCTTCATATCTCGAAAGATATGCTCCAGATTAAAGTTTCACCCGTCCATTCTCAGCCATATTGTCCGCGTCTCTCATGTACCTCCCGTAACTTTCATTTGCGGCTCGGGAAGGCCCACGGGAGTTTCGCTGCAGCGAGTGATTGAAAATCACGTCCGTTCAACGCTTCTCCTCCTGGGCTACGGATTGTTCGCAGCAATCACGCCAAGCCGGTTCCTTGTTCCTACAATGCTTTTCCCATACCGGTCACAACGAGGGAACCCCGAGTAGTCCTTGCAAATGACTCTTCTGAAACAACAACAAATGCACTCTCGCTCAATTGTGTCTCCACGACATGCTTGTTGTGCACATCCACGGTGTTAGGGCCGGGGGTGTGGTCTTTGCGGGTTGCCATGGACAGCTTCTCCGACCGCCGACCGTCTCATGACGCAAGCGCAGCCTCGCTACTACGATCTGCGCTTGGGCCACTTTAGGCAGCCGTGTGTGAACACACAGCATCCACGCCATCGTCTCCGTGAGCTCCCGGGTACACTTTCAAATGCTCGAATCAAGGTCCCCGCGATAAAGAAAAAAGGGTGAGCAGCCGTGCGACGTTCGTCCGAGTCGCTTCGATATCGAGCTCCTCAACCCGGCCCCACCCCCGCGCGGCGTGGTGGCTATACAATATGCAATGCTGACAGCGTCGTCACCACATCCTCGCTTCTTGACTGATACACGTTGTCGACATTGTATGCCCTGCTTTCCAACGCGCGAGCGCGACGATAGTTTTTCTGGCGAATTTTTTTTTAATAAAGTCTGAGGGAACAATAGCGACGCTTCGATATCGATAACAACTCTTGCGACGTCGTTGCCCTGTTTCCACCAACCCACCCTTTTGTCCATCTGTCTCACCCAGTACCCAGGTTCCAGATTCCCGGTTCAAACCATCCCGGAAGCCGCACGCTCGTTCGCGATCCGCATTCCCTCACAGAGAAGAAATGTGTCACCGGCCGGTGTGTACGCGTGTGTGTGCAAGCGAGTCGGGCACCGACGCTCCCTATCCCGGAGACCCATTACCACTCACAGGTTACTACGTATGTCCTTGGAATTGCCACCACGTTCGCCTCGGCCCGTGGGACTCCGTCCGAAGCGTTCAGAACTCGATGCGGCAACTGGATGGGGGGGTGGACATGAGAAAAAGAACCCATCAGCGCTATTCACGTCCACATCCCCATCCCCGTGCTGGTTGGCGTCCTCCACAGGCAGTAATATATCGATGACCAATACACCGTGGCTCCCCACGTTCACGTCCGAATGTTTTGTACCGGATGTATATATATGTACGCGTGCGTGGTGCGTCCTGTGTGCGTGTCCGGTGCGGTCCTCGCACCAACGGCCAAGTGATTCGAATCGTGGTCGGACAAAAGTGTAAGAACAAGAAGAGAACAAGAAGTCACGAAACACCGAAGCACCTGGATGAGCTCAGTTTTCCGCTCTCGGCGCTCGGATACTCGGCGCGATAAGTACTGGACCAGTGTCTAACGACGTTGCAACACGCATATGTATTTGTGGGACGGGGGACTTCTCGAGTCTGGCCGGTGGAGCGATTGGATCGTTCGGCGAAGCTAAGCCTGAGGGTGCCTGCAAGTAGCCATATATGAATACATGTTTAGGCGTTAGGAGACCACAAACAATCAAGGGACTCCCAAGGGGAAAAGAAGTTGGAAGGGAAAAGGGTTCGTCAGTGAGCACGTACGACCAGTATTATTGGCAGCGAAAAGAAGCCTAGGCCAAGGCTGTGCTGAGTGTATTGCCTCCTTGAATGTTCCGTTTTTGTTAGCGGCGATATTCGAAGCATTGACTTTATACATACCACACCCACATGGGTTGGTTTTCGTAGCATCCTATACCGAGTCACTCGCACTGTGATACAAATTCAACAAATAAACGTCGTGACACTAGTGCCCTGATGAGCTCACAAGTAGATTCCAACTTCTACTTAATTGAAATTCAGTCCCGCATCAAGAAATGTATGTACACACCAACATGTTCTACATCATTTTTCAGTGAATTGGTACTACAGTCACAACAATTATCCTCACGAAGAGAAAAGGGACAAAAAATTGAACCATGACAGTCCGAGAGTAGTCTGAATCGAGTTTCACAGTCAGCGAGGACAGTGAGCCACGAAGTGAACTAAAAGACGGATGCCCTTTCCAGAAAGACGATTCAACCCGTCTCCTCATACGGCTACAACAGTTCTTCCGTGGAATGAAAAACCATTGTGACGCTGGGGAACCAGCGGCAAGAACAACGCGGTCTGGGCAATGGGTGGTTGGGCAGATTGGAGTCCAAGCCAGGCACCAGAGGACAACGACAGTGAATGGTATGCACTAGAGGGTGACAAAGTGGTCACATAGGAAGGGTGTGGAATGGCCGGTCAGTGCCTGGGCCTGCATCCTAGCAGCGGGCTGGTAAGCCGGGATCAGCTAAATGTTCTATGGCTGCACTGCTCCTCTTTCGGTGGAGTGGACCGAGTCTAAAAGTCAAATCCCGTTACAGACAGCCGACCCAGCGGTCAGAACAGACCTGCAAACCACGTTGTGCGTTGGAAGACGCAATGACCGCGATAGAGAGAGCGGAATCAAATGTAGTGGAAAGAGAGCACCCACCCAGTCACCGCGACGCTTTTCAAAGTTGACCATTGCACGAGTGGCAACTGCATTTCTGGTACGTCGCGCAGTCCATTAGGACTGGTCCCATCTAGAGACGATCGAGGATGACTGTAATGCTCAGACCTTCCCGCTCAGGAGGAAAGACACGTCTGGGACGCGTCTTGTGCGTGCTGAGCCTCGTAGCTTTCGAGCTGTCATGGGTTGAAAGAGAAAGGCGTAGTCGTCGGTCTTATATAGTAGAAAGTGGGCGGAGTTGCGGTATTTGCCGAAGGTGCTGCACGTGACACAGAGACGTGTACAAAGTAAGTAAGTCGCTTTTGACGCGACTTATGGCGCTCCCTCGAACGCTCTTTGTCCTCGCGGGCATCGTCTTGAGCGCCATCAGCGCTCATGGCACATCCCCGCCCGTCACAGTCTCCCTTCGCTCCTCTTTCTCTCCCAGCGATCCGTTGCTCGAAGCTTTGTAAGTCCCCGGCATGGATCACCCATCTCTGCTCACCCGTTCTCTAGCGAATCAGTTGCAATGGAGGACCATTCAGTCCTGTTTCCTCTACTCTCCGCATTCACGCTCACAGAGCGCCAATATACCCCCCAACAAGCGCACGACGCTGTCTTCACGGCTGCATCTCATCACATGCACTGGGCTTCCCTCAATTCCGCTCGTGTACGCCTTGCGCTGCACGCCGTGACACCTCGCTTGGCTGCGTCTTCAGAACACTATGATCATCACATTGCGAGTCTGACGGATAGCGACAAGCTTAAAAGTCCAGAGTGTGCGTCCTGGGTTGACTGGTGTGGTCAAGTCGTGTGCGACGCAGAGACGCTTCTTCAGCTTGCCAACTCCCAAGACGATCGCGTGGTTGTGTCAAAGCCAAAGCGTCTTCCCTTGGATCATGTTTATCAAATTTCTCCATCTCTGGGGGAGCCACGGCGTACAGCCATCCACTTTGCCAACCCTACTGCGCCATCTTTCCATCCTCTTCACGACGCCCTTCTCAGCTTGCAGCCGGATGTCGAGTATGTCCTTCGTTGGGCCAAGGGGACTATTGAACACGGAGATGACCAACTGTCGAGTCATCTATCTGGATATGGTGTTTCTCTCGACCTCAAAAAGATGGACTACCTAGTTCTCGACGATAGGAACCAACATCAAGACCACACGACCTCCCAGGATTCCAATGGACCAGCAGACGATGGGGCTCATGAATCCTCCAACGAAGAAATTATCACCTGTATCTTTGATTCCTTGCCATACATCGATGAAGAGGCCGAAACGAGGGCGACGAAAGGAGAGCCACTGACGTCCGAAGAGATTTCAGGTTGGTCTCGTGATATCCATTACCTCCGAGGATAATTCCATATTCGTTTCACAGAGCTTGGCACAAAGGCAATCCAATTTATGATGTCGTTTTCCGACAGGCCCCTCATGGAACCAATGCACGTCCATCACTGTTGGGACAGCCGCCGTACTCTCCCTCTCTCTGACTTGCAGCTATTTCAGACGCTCACGAACTCGTTCCCACTCTACGCGACCTCCCTTGCCCGCAAAGTTAGAATATCCGAAGAGCTGAGTGACGAAGTATACAGCAACTGGGAAAAGGCATCCCAGGGGGTGGATATGGTTTGGGCAAACGGTCGGCTTCTCAACGAGAACGAGGGTAGCACGGCCAGCATCTTTGGGTGAGGATGGATCTTTTTGGCTCTCTGACTTTAATGACTGAAACTCCGTTCCTAGGCTCTTGCGCACTTTTCAGCGTGAACGTACTCTCGTCAAGTCTCTTGTTGACTTAGGTTTGACAACAGAGCAAGCGATTGAGCTTCTTATGTATCCTGTCAACTCAGCCTCACAACAATCTGAATCTGCGCCGTCTACGCATGGTTCAGCGAAGGCCTTTGCAGCGCAAGCACGAAGGAGCGAACGTGACAGTGTTGTTGAAGAGAATAAAGCCTTTTCACTCCCACCTAAGGTTGCCGAGTATCTCGAAGGGCTCGTTGACGCAAGCGACAGACAAGAAGGTGGAGGTGTCATATTATACTGGAATGATCTGGCTGCCGATGCTCGCTACGCCACGTCCAGCCCATCGTTACAAGCTGTGTGTATTGCCTTTGCCTCAGATTGTTATGCGTTTCTGACTAAGATTGTGATAATTCGCAGCTCCTCCGTGTCCACACGATGTCACTGCTTTCACCTATGCTTAGGATTCGGCAGAACCTAGTTAACGTGATTCTCGTCATTGATCTATCACAGAGGCGATCTCTGTCCTTGCTAAACACTCTGTCCGAGCACTTTGTGACTCGAGGGTTTCCGATCAGATGGGGCATCGTTCCCGAGGGCGAGGGTGAAAGTGAGTCTCTATATGCACCACATATATGTCAGTGCCAACCTTTCACCAGGTCTCCGGATGGCTCGACTCGTGTACTACATTAACCACAAGTATGGACGCGATCGGATGATATCATTCATTCAAGGGGTATGTAAATCTCACTTTCGCCTCGCCCTTGGCGAGATCCTCACGATCCTTGGTAGGTTTTGCGTGCTCACGCGGAGCGCAGGCTGCCAGGTCTATCGTGGCAAATAATAGAAGATACATTCCGTTCGCTTGGTACCGAAGACGACTTTATCGAAGTTGCACAGGGCAATGTTCCACTCATTGACGAGGTAACGGGGGAGGACGTTATAGCTCAATCACAAAAATACCGTCGAAGACTAGGTCTAGGCGAGGCTGTTTCCGGGAAGGGTCATGCTTTCATCAACGGAAGGCATCTCCCCATTAGTGATGTAAGAGATGCACCTATGGCGTTCTTGTGGCGTATCAATAAAATTTGGATGTAGGCCATGTTCCAACAGATGTCGAACGAGGTTATGGTGCAACTGCAGATTCTTCAGGAGTTGGTACGTTGTACATGTACTGAACATTTGTCATTGCGCTGAAGCTTTCCAAGGTCTACACTGGCGAGATCACAGATGACGATATTCATTTGATTCCAACGTTCTTCTATGACCTCCCCTCTACGCTCCCTCGCCGAAATCCGTATATCTTCATGGACGGTTCTGATCATGGACATGCGCGCGACGGGAGTAATTTAAATATCTTTAACTTACCTGAGGTGTTTGCTAGAGCGAGTTTCCAGACAACGCAGGGCTCCTTTGTTGTTCCAAGTGCGTATCGCGTTTCTCTGATCAATTCATCGTTTTCATGGAGAGTAGGTGAGGTCGACAATCTTGCCGTATCTGTCTACCTTATTGCCGACTTGGATTCGGAAGAGGGCCTTGGATTGGTAAAGGAATCTCTCAAATTTATGGTATCCGAGGTTTATTTTCACATCAACTCGTCATGGTGCTCACTAGATATAGGCACACTCGTCCAGAACTCGGGTCACCTTTATCCACAATTCGAATGCAACAACCACGGGGGCGGCTTCTACGTTGCTGACCACTCTTTTTTTCCAGGGTGGTCTCAGCGAGATCCCTCCCTCGCGTATCTTGCAGTCGTTGGCTGGAGGACCAGACGAGCACCAAGAAATTCTTCTGTCCAAGGATGAAGCTGCTCCGGCGGATGTCACCCGCCTGCTACAAGCCAGTCGTTTAGTGGTTCGGCTGTTGGGACTTGAGCCGGGACAGAGGGCTGTCCTGGCCAACGGACGCGTACGTTGTACGCTTGCCTTGTGTGCCTTGGTTCTCATCCACGACCTCGTGAAACAGCTTATTGGACCCTTTGACGTCAATTCTGAATTCGTTGCCGAGGATTTCGAGATGCTGGAGATCTTTGAAATCAAGCAGCGAGTCGGTCGAGTTGCCGATGCAATCCATGAGTTGCTTGGTCCGGACGGAGTTATTGAAGAGTAGGTCGTGTCAATCCGTTGATCACGGACCGGATTAATGGATACGAACGTCCCGCCAATTAGATACGAGCGCGCAGACCTGATCTCGATGGCATCTTCAATCATCTATGCCGATCAACAACCTGACCCTTCCGAAGTGGGCCTCTTCGACACTGCACCTAAACCACGCACGCGGATTCACCGATTGCTTTCGAGCCACTATACGCGAGTACCTCCGAATCAATAATATGGTCTTTTCGCTCATGTTCATTGCAGGAAACTTGCTGTCGGTGATCCATCTGTGGCTCAGAGTCACATTGCAGTGTTGGTGGACCCCCTGAGCGAATGTGCTCAGCGATGGTCGGCGATATTGGCTGTAATTTTTTCAATCACTATATGTGACTCTGCGAGTGTTCATCAATCTTTAGCGGTCCTCGGAACTTTTCCCTGATATCTACATTGAAGTCTACTTGAATCCCACTCAACAAACAGAGGTACGAAGACTATTGTTCGACTTTGTCCTGTTCTTTCTGAATGACCCTCAGATACCACTCAAAAGATTCTATCGTTATCATGTCGTATCACGCCTTGATTATGATGCCAACGGGTAAAGGTATTTTTTCGTATTCGTCCTTCTTATTCTGATCGTTTCGTAGGCAAGAAATTCCTTCTCAGGTAACGTTCAGTGGGCTTCCTTTGGAGCCGATTTATACTTTGAGCATGGACGTCCCACCTGCGTGGGTCGTCCGGCCTCGTGAGGCCCTCTATGATTTGGATAACATTCAACTGGGCAAACTTTCCCCCGAAGACCAGATTCAAGGCGTCCAAGCACTCTTTGCGCTGGACTACTTGATCGTGGAAGGACACACGCGCGAGTTAAACACTGCCAACCCGCCGAGAGGTGTCCAATTACAGCTCATCAGTGCCAACGACGGAACGATCGTCGACGACACGCAGGTCGTCGTCAACTTGGGGTACTTGCAGTTCAAGGCGCGACCGGGGACGTTCCGACTCGAGATCAGGGAGGGGCGTGGGCGTGATATCTATGAGCTGGAAACCGTCGGGAGTGAGGGATGGAACAGTGCATCGATCGCTGACGCTGGTGACGAGTTGACGGTGATGAACTTTGATGGGCTGACATTGTATCCACGGCTTTCCCGGAAACCTGGTGCGGAGAGGATGGACGTTCTGGGCGAGTTGCAGGGTGTATCCGGGAAAGGATCAGGGAATATAGTGGAAAGCTGGGTGTCCAAGTAAGTTTCCCGACGCACTATTGTGATGTCGACCTTATTCTTTGAACTAGGGTTTCCTCGTTCTTCACCTCCGAAGAGGTCGACGACAAAACAAAGGCTATTCAGAAACAGGGCGATGGTCAAGCGGACATCAACATCTTCACTGTGGCGTCCGGTCTGTTGTACGAGGTACGAGTCCTTTATTTCTAGTGAACTTGTTCTTAGCGTGTTCTTCGCAGCGTTTTGCTTCGATCATGATCTTGAGCGTGTTGCGGAATACCAATAGTAGTGTCAAGTTTTGGTTCATCGAGAACTTCCTCTCACCATCCTTCCTTGCAAGTGTCTCGACAGCCTTGATTGTGTTGTTCATTGACGTTTTTCGCAGGAGTTCATACCGCATATGGCAGAAGAGTACGGTTTTCAATACGAGTTGGTGACTTACAAATGGCCGTCATGGTTGAGGGCTCAAAAGGAAAAGCAACGGATCATATGGGGCTATAAAATACTCTTTCTCGATGTCCTTTTCCCGATGGACCTCAAAAAGGTGATCTTTGTTGACGCTGATCAGATCGTGCGCGCAGACCTGCAAGAGCTGGTCGATTTGGATCTTCACGGCGCGCCGTACGGCTATACGCCGATGGGGGATGACAATCATGAGATGGAAGGATTCCGTTTCTGGAAGACGGGATATTGGCATGATTTCTTGAACGGTAGACCGTATCACATCAGGTATGTTGATCACTGTCAGCTTCTTCTCAATCGAACTTACGTTTCCTTAAGTGCGCTGTATGTCGTAGACTTGGTTCGCTTCCGTCAGGTAAGTTACGTTCATGCAAGCGTGATTGTTCTGTTACTAACTGACGAATCCAGATGGCTGCTGGGGTGAGCACACACCAGCGTCTACGAGGTTCAGACGCTTACCGTAATTACAGGATCTTCTCCGAGGATCATACCAGATGTTGTCCCAGGATCCGAATTCACTCGCAAACTTGGACCAAGGTTAGCACTCACTCGAACATGGTTTTTCAGCAAGCTGACTGGATATTTGGAATCAAGATCTTCCCAATAATCTACAGGCTCAAGTCCCGATCGTAAGTGAAGCTTGTTGCGGACTGGACGGGCGCTGACGTAGGCGCAGTATTCCTTGAATGAGGATTGGCTATGGGTGAGCAAATTCTCACCGCCGAGCAGAATAAGGTGCTAAGGACGATCTTCCAGTGCGAGACTTGGTGTATGTTGCCCCCTCGACTTGCACACTCAGCGCTGTACTAAAAGACCACAGGCAGCAAAGACAGACTCCATCGCGCAAAGACGATTGATTTGTGCCAAAATCCCCTCACGGTTCGTCGTCCTAGTTATCGCCCTGTGTTACGGTTGACGGAAGAACCAATTTGTGAGCACAGAAAGAGCCCAAACTGTCGCGTGCGCGCCAGATACCCGAATGGGAAGAGTATGATGAGGAGATTGCCCGGTTCGCGCGCCGCTTGGCGGCCGAGGGCAAGATCCACGCGAGCGTGGCGACGGCAGATTCGAACGTGCTGGCTGGGAGCCAGGTTGCGGAACCTCCAAAGGACGCACAAGCGAACAAAGGGTTGTCGGACGACACGTCGTCTTCATCACATTCGCACGACGAGCTGTAGCCTGAGAGACGTTCGAGAGACTAGATTTTCTTGGGGGACATCGATGTATTTATCAGGGCGCCTTCGTAGATATGTTAATGCTGATATATCTGCTGGTTGACTCCCCAAGGCCCATAGTTTTGATTATCTCTGGAGAATTGCCTCCTTCTCTGTCTGTATGGTCACAAATTTATTTGCCTTGTGCAAATTGGTGTAACTATGCCCCTATGGACGGTGTGCTTTCCATCATGATGGGGATCTCTCGCTTGTGGTGTACGTGTGATTCATTCACTATTCAACTCCTTTTGTTATCTCAACAATGAACTACAGTTTCTTAGGGAGTGTTCACATCGTTACAGCTTGTCATTCCGCTAAACCTTATCACATTGTACTAGTGCATACTCACCTCCCTGATTACCTGGACTCGGGTCAGATCGATCTACTCGCACGGTTTGGTACGCCGCTCATCCACAGTTATCAAACCACACACCTGCCTTCTTTCTACCTCCAGGTCCTCGGTAGTGTTACACTCTCACGTACGCCCGCCCTGGACCAATGATTAGGACCCTGAAGCGGCCAAATTTCTCCCGGATGAGTCTGCGAAACCGTCTGCCTTTTGTGTCTCCATCTCTTGAATACATATGCGTATCGTCGAGGAGAGTGTAGCACTAAAAGTTGAAGTAGCGTGAGAGTGAGGGAGGACTCGTCAAAGCCAGCGTATCGATCAATCCTTATCTGTTTCCGACGCCCGCTTGTGGTTGGTTCGATCGGTTTCGATTCCAGACTCGGTCTGCAGAACGGGCTGGACAAGGGCTGGACTCTGATCGCCGAGGTCGTGTCTAGAATTTTGGCGTTTCCAGAACGAGGTGGGAGATGCTGAAGGCATGTTCATGCCTTCTCACCTTGTTCTCACCCGCCACATGTCGACTGCAGCACGTATGCAGAGTGACCTCGACATCTAAAATCGCTTCCTTCCGCTCACGGTGTAGAACACCTCTGTTTTGGGGTGAATAGAACACAAAGCTCTGTATAGGAACTACATGTACATTGGTACATGAGCACCTTATTTCCAGAAATTAGCGACGATACATGTCCAAAAATGCTAATAGTACCGCATCATACGCGTATATCGCTGTGTTCCACCCAACTTTACGCACCCTGACAGTGGACGTGCGTAATCGTAAGAATCAACACCGATGTGATCTCGAGCATGAACCTGGTGTCAAGTTCCTGTCCTTGGTATGAGACGAACGAGTGGATTCACCAAATTGAGCGCATCATGTAGACGACCTGGATCGGACACACCCTAATAACATGCAGTGGGGAGCCTTGAATGCAATACTGATCCCACTCTAGGTACGCTTCACGGTCAATCTGGCGCACAAGCCCTTGACGAAGGTGTCTCCCCGCTCCCAGCACGCTGCGGCCCAAGGCGGGTGCAGGAGCGAAAGTTGGTACAGATGATGGAGTCCGGTCGCCTGCAGCGCTCCCAGCATCGCAGCCAATAGTCCTGACTTGCCCTGGTGACAGAGACTCGCCATATTCACGGTATTGACAATCTCAGAGGACATTGCCCCTGCAATGCTTGTGCCAGGAACGAGGGGAACCTCGTATACAACGATGTAGACGAGTCATAATCTTGATCGCTTCGGTCTTAGGTGGAAGCAGAGCTTGGGGAACTTGAAGCTGCAACTGGCCCAACCAGGCTCTAGTAGGTCGAAGCATTGGTGCCTTTGCAGAAGAAATCTGTGTGTCCCAAGATCAGCAGCCAAGTAGATTAGGAGATCTGTGCTTGTATCGGCTCAAGTCGAACGGACTGCGCCTTGGTTGAGGTCAAGAACATTCACGCTGGCTATCTGGGCCGTAGCAGTACTAAGGCTCGCTCTTTGTTGTTTTCGACTTGGCAGTCGAGTCGGCAGACGCCGCAACTCCGCATATATAGAGGGGTCTGCTCCTATGTACATCTCTCTTTCATCCACGACAGCTCGAAGGCTGCAAGGCTCAGCACGTACAAGGCGTATCCTGGATACGTCTTTCTTCCTGAGCGGGAAGGTCTGAGTGTTTCAGTCATCCTTGATCGTCTCTCACCGGGACCAGTCTTAACGGACTAAGCGATGTACCAGAAATGCAGTCGCCAGGTGCGCACTGGTCGACTTTGAAAATTGTCGCGGTGACTGGGTGGGTGGTCCTGTTCGTGCTGCGCAATTTGGTGCTCTCTATCGCGGCAACTGTGTCCATTGGATGCAATCGTGGTCGTCTGTCACAGTGGCTGAAGAAGCCGCTTGGCAATATAAAATCAGGGGCGAGTAGGCATTTAAAGTCTGCTGAGATCCTTCGCTGTGCCAGGCAAGCGGTGAGTATCCATGACTCGTACCACCTCTGATCTGGTTCCCTGACGCCACAACCCATGACAAGAAACCCTCGAAACATAGCCACAATGCGCTGGATGCGGCCAGAGGGAAAGGGTCGCATGCCGTATGAGGATATGAGCCGAATTGCCGCGCAAGGTGCCCATTCTTTAGTCCACTTTGTGGCTCCCGGTCTTGGTTGCCCGGGAAACTCGATTCAGACTACTCTCGGGCTGTCGTGGACAATTTTTTCCCTTAGTCCTTCTTCGCGAGGACAACCCTTGCGATCGCGTCTTTCGCGACTGCGTACCTCTTGTGTTTAGCTTTCTGTCCTATCCTGATCGAGCGTGTATGCGAGGTACTGCAAGGCCAAGGCCAGTTATCAGTTTGGAGCAAAAGCTAGTCGGCCCTTGTTGGCTTAGATACGCCCTAAGGTAAGTAGACACATCCAACTACCAAGTCTTGTCTAGTGCACGCCTCATGTCTCATCGTAGGCATCACGACTTGGGTGGTTACAAGATTGATCGATCATTTTGGTCGACTCGAGAAGTTCTTGTTCGAACATCGCCCGAAATATTGTAAGTACTTTCTGTGCGTATATTCTTGAGCCTGAGTTTTTAAAATTCGATATCAAACAATCTTGGGATGATGGTGGAAAAAAACCCCCCCCGGGTTATGGCTAGGTTTCAATACCAAACGAACACCTTGGAGCAGACCATCGACGAATGCAGTGGCAAGATTTAGTGGCAAGATTGTGACACCAGGATGCACCCCCGAGCGTTAAGATTTAAGCTTCATATGGATGTAGGCTTGGAATCCTGTTGTTCTCGAGCGACAATCAGATAACGACTGTAGATAGGTCAATGTGATCAAATAAAGCTAGTACTGCGACCTGCACTAGGGACCGATGAGTGCGTATACTTGGTATGCGTCTTGCTGAGTGCAAACGCCGCACGGGTATAAACCAGAGCACGGGACGCGTTGTAAAACACTGACGCGATCTTGTTCGTCCAGTCCAAATCATTGATCAAAACCCTGCCAACTGCATCGTCGACGCTAGATGGACCACCTCGTCCGGAGTGACGGGGGAACCCGCAGAACAAATAACCCGCGGTCAATGTGCACGGTGTGTCTGTGGTTCCAGTCAGGCAACATCATATCAGTACCCGAGACCCATTTGGGCCTCAGACTCATCACGGTATTGCCCGTACACGGAACCCTAGGACTTCGACTCGTATGATATGCGGAGCCAGGCAAACTCCGGGTCCTTCAACATGGTGTTCGATATAGTGAAGCGGCCGTCGTGTAGTGACACAGATTTGAATTTTGGGTTATCTTAAGTTGGGTGCAGTGTACCACCATGACATGCAAAGTGATTTTACCTGGTACGTAACCCCTCCTTCCTCGGGATAAAATTAGATTCAGGACATGATCAAGGAGGCGTGTGAATGCCCCGATGCCATATGTAGGTGTGTGGATGCCTATGTACTGCAGTCCTTACTTAGATAGGTGTCGAGACACGATAGGCGCCTCCAGCTTGCATAGTTCGTTCTTTGCTTCCTCGCACCATCCACTTGGGCCAATTCAATGTCTCTCTTCCACGAGGACAGTGTAGGCGTTACCGCCTCTGCCATTTCCCAGTGGACATACCTCGCCGGCGGCATAGCAGCGACCGCGGTTGCACTCGTGCTCTTGTCCCATAATTTAAAAGTCGCCTCAAGTCCCGCCCATGCTAAGAACGGCGTCCCGCTCCCACCTGGTCCAGCCGCGACGTGGTTCTGGGAGAACCCGATGCCGAAACAGAAGTACGCCGCCTCAGTACTCGATTGAAATCAATCACATCACTCTCTTTTAACCTTCGTCATATACAGCATCGCACACGAGCTCGCTGCGTTGGTTAATCAGTATGGATCCGTGGTGTCCTTTCGACGCGGTAGCAACGTGATTATCGTCATTGGCCGTAAGGATGTACGTTCAAGTTGACCGTATCTTCTATTTCGGTGCATTCAACCACTTTATCCCGATTGTCAGGCAGCGAAAGAAATCATGGAAAAGGAAGGGGCCGTGCTCGCAGACCGTCCTCGCATGGTCGCGGTGGCCGAGATCCTCTCTGGTGGCATGCGTCTCATCACAGAACCCGCTGGAGACCGGTTTCGCCGGCTGAGGCGCGCCGCACGCACACACCTCCAACCTCAAGCGGCGCGAACTTATCAAGGGATTCAAGCAGAGGCCGCGAGGAATGACATTCTGGACATTCTGAACGACCCAATGAATTATACGCAACATACCCTTCGGTGTGTGTATGCCTCGCTTTTGCATCGAGGGATGGACTTATACCCCGACGCCGGCGCGCGTTCCTTTTATAGATATGCTGTCTCAGTATCTGGTGGATTTCATTCCATGGTTGAAGTACGTGCCTGGCTATGGTCGACAGCTCAAGGAACAACATTGGTACGAGCTTGCCCTCTTTCGCGACCAGTTAAATCGGGTCAGGGCGGATATGGTGCGTCAGTGTCGATGAAACTAAACTTTGTGTTACACATATAATGTGATCTCAGGAATCGAACAACTCTGACTCGTCGTTTGCGAAGATGCTTCTCGAGAGCACTGATGACCACGGGCTGTCAGACGACGAAATGGCTTATCTCGCTGGAGCATTGTTCGGGGCTGGCACAGACACGGTATGCGTGACTCGTTGCGTCATGCGCTACCGATTAGACTGACATACAGCATCCCAGACCTCCTCGGCCATCACTATCATGATCATGACTGCAGCTTGCCATCCTGACGCGCAGGCACGGGTGCAAGAGGAGTTGAAGGAAGTGGTCGGAAAAGATAGAGGTATTTCTATTTCATGTTTGAGCATCAAGACACCAGTGCCCTTGACAAATGAATCAGCCCCCACATTTGGAGATTGGGATATGCTGCCACAACTACATGCATTTGTGTTCGAAGCAATGCGCTGGAGACCGCCAACGCCACTAGGTACATGTTCATGTGAATGGACCCAGCGCAGAGGTTTACTCTTGTATGCTAGGATTTGCGCACCGTGTGATGAAGGATATCATTTGGGTGCGTATCTCTTCTCCTCCCGACCTACATGGAACATCGATCTTCACGTTGATACACCTAGAGAGGCCAGTGTATTCCTGCCGGTGCAACTGTTGTGGGTTGTCATTGGTATGTCCCGCTTATGATGCAGTGTGCTCGTTTTTATCTCTCGGTTTCGCCGCGTTCATCCAGGGCGATATCTCGTGACCCAGAGGCGTTCCCTGATCCAGAGACATTCAACCCTGGACGTTGGTTGACCAAAGACGGACGGATTAGGACGGACATGTACTTTTACACGTACGGTTTTGGAAGAAGGTGCGTCTCGTTTTCTCCTAGTTTGCCCTTGCTTGAGTCTGAGATTGCATTCCTGATTTGCCACCCCATCGACCGATATATGCTTCCCTTCCTTGCGTGACACATTGACACAGAGAATGCCCCGGCATAAACGTCGCGGAACGATCACTGTACATCAACGCCGCCTTATTGCTATGGTCGTTCCGCATCCTGCAACGACCAGAGGCGCCAATCGATACGTATTCGAGCGTGGTTCCGGATGCAATCATATTCCGTCCGAAGCCGTTTGAGGTGGTGTTTGTGCCGAGGGTGGATGAAGGGCGGCTGAGAGAGATGATGGCGTGATTCGGCGCCGAGAAATGGGAGAATGCATTGAGGAGGAGGTAGGTATTGTTGTCGGCCGGTGAGGTACTACGGGTTTGTGTTCTGATCATGATGGTTGTTTTCATATTCGTCCGAGGTGGGTTGTATTGTTATCGACCATGCTCTTTCATTGTATGAACATGAATTCATGACAACTAATTATAAGTTCATGTGTTCGCAACTGGGTTTTGTCTTCGGCAGATGCCGCGACTTGTTTATAGAGAGGGGCTGTGCTTCTCTCTTTCACTTGCGACAGCTCGAAGGCTGCGTGGCTCAGCACGTACAAGACGCATCTTGCGTGTGTCTTTCTTTCTGAGCGGGAAGGTCTGAGTATTTCCGTCATCCATGATCATCCCTTGCTGGGATCAGTCTTAATGGACTGAGCGACGTACAAGAAAAGCAGTTGCCAGGTGCGTTGCACTGGTTGATTCTGAAAAGCGTCGCGGTGACTGGGTGGGCATTCCTGTTCGTGCTACACAAGTTGGTGTTCTCTATCGCGGCGATTGTGTCCTTTGGACGCAGATCGTGGTTTCCCCCTGCGGCAAGTCCGCGTTACGTCGTACGGGATACCGTACTGCTCAATCGGTGCGTGCGACGGCCGATCTGATGGAGAGTATCAGGTGGCACTCAAAGCCTTAGCGTGAGTACGCTTGACTGGTTCCCTCGACTGAGGTTTCCTGATGCCACAGCATCCAACTGAAAAGCTCCTCGAAAGAACCACGATCCGCTGGCTTTGCCAGTGATGCGACTAGAGGGGAAGAATTGTCGTATGCTGTATGAGGAGACCAGCCAACTTGTTTCTATGGAAGGACATCCATCCTTTAGTTCGCTTTGTGGCTCCCGGTCTTCGTTGGCCGGGAAACTCGATTCAGACTACTCTCGGACTGTCGTGGTCGAATTTTTTTTTCCTTTGCGGCCCTCTTCGCGAGGGTATTCGTTGCAGTTGCGTCTCCCGCAACTGAGTACCGTACAAGCATGGATATGGATGTATGTATTTGTCTTTGTGTCGTGTCCTCATTAGTCGCATACACTTGATTGACGATATGTACTAGTTTCGCAGTCGAACATCATTAGCTCAACATTCAACGTCAACGTTTACCTCGGACCATGAAGGTGAGTTGTGATCAGTCTCCATTGAACTGTAACGTGCTGCATATCGGAGAGTAGCTTCTGCCAGGAACGCGGTGAATACTGTCACGTTCAATTCTTCTCCCATCGCGGTTGTTTCCAGCAACGATTACCCTCGTCGAAATATGTGATGTTCGTGTGCGTTGCACGTAGATCGTTTTCGGAAGTCGTCACACATTTTTGTTGTTTACGTCCATCGTATTTGTGACAAACGCTAGATCCCACCAGCCGCGCTACAGGGGCAATCCAATTCTCATCCAATTCATCATCATCATCCCAGGTTGTCAAATATGATCAGTGCAACCCTGTTTGTAACATGTGTGTACTACGATCCTTTTAACGCTGATTTCGCTGGCTGGTTTCTGAAAATCCTGTCGTCGGTTACTTAGTATGTCAGACGCTTTTTCGCCACAAAGTCCATTTGTTTAGATTGACGTTGAACACGGGCAAGGCTCCAGGCTTCAGAAATCAAGTCCAGTCTTTATTTGCTTTGCATTGGGAAAGAATGTCGTTGGGAACTAATGGCGTCGTGACGCGATATAGTCGGGAACGACCAAATGTAATCATTGGGCCCAGACCTCCGGAAGACGCCGATCAAACTTGAACAGCATACGGACGAACGTGGTCTCTTCCGAATATTCCGACCACCTGGACCTGCCGTTCCGAAGCGGATGTCGGAAGTAGATGGGGATCGATCAAAGCAGTACACTTCTTCCGCTTTCCTCCTCGCTCTCGCGGTGACCACCAAGTGCTACTGCTTAAGCTCTACGTTCCACAGTTTCTTCAACTCTACTACACTCACGCTTGAACCCCAGACATGGAGAACAACAAAACAGGCGGTCTCGAAAACATCCGAGAGAAATTTGGCCGCTTCAGGATCCTTATCATTGGGCGGGCGAACGCTGGAAAGACGACTATCCTCCGCGCGATCTGTAACACTACCGAAAACCCGGAGGTCTTTGATGGAGAAGGAAAGAAGGTGCGCATCTGGTTTGATACATATGGATGATTGGTCTAAGTAACCAAACCGTGCGCTTAGATCGATCTGAGCCAAGTCGAGGGATCCATGGATGTGAGTTATCACTACATATTGGACACTGATGGCATGAGGCGCGTCTTTACCGATGCATGCTAGCGCGGAATT